>JAQIXX010000022.1:0-141863 GCA_034700605.1 Willowsia nigromaculata
TTTAAACATTTCTGAACAAAATAAGCATAAGTGGGCATAGAGAAAACTGAAATAAACCTGAGTTGCATCGCACACAAATATTGCAAATTACAAAAAATCACCTTTTGTATTTGGTTATATGAAAAAAGAGAGATGTGGTAGTGTAGTAGAAGTAAACTGAACAGAAAGTTATAAGCACATAAGAGCTCTGAGCAAGCACACATATTGCCTCTCTATAAAACCCTGTAATAATACACTGACACCCAACAACCAGCAAAAAGAGAAGAGAAGCTAGTTCACTTGACTTGTTCTTTATGCTGCTGCTGCTTTACAAAGAAATCCCCTTTGCATTCACTATCCAACCAAACCAAATGCTTTTATGCCTACCACCACCACCATCGTACAATGAAGGCATATCACATGCAATAAGGCTTCTTAATGATGCTATATGTCGTAAGCACATATAAATTCTATAAATATATATGACAGTCATAATATTGTTATTCTTATTATTATTATTAAAATGTATCTAGTTTACTCCTTGGCTATCTCGCTTCCTTCTTTTGTGCATACACACATCTGGGTTTTAGGTGGATTGGATATATCATGCTCGGTCGGTAGTCGGTATGCATGTTTATGTTAGTACACTTTTTTACTGAGAAAAAGTGGCGAGAACGAGTAGTACCAGATACACAGTTTTAGCAGCCTCTCTGCTCTTGCTTTAGTTTAGGGCTCATCATCATCACCACACTCCCAGCAGTCATTCTAACAAGAGGAGAAGGAACGACCGTATGCACACACACAATTGAATGCATACACTTACACACATAGACACAATCAGGAGGAGAGGAGTATTATATCCCTTTTTTATTAACAAAAGACAAGACAAGCAAAGCAGCAAGGGAAAACCTAGCCCATATTTTTGAAATATTTAGGGATAATTGGACAGAAGATAATTGTCTGCAAAGTATAGCATCATCAACATCAAAGAAAGAGAAAAGAGGTTTCACTAAATATCTCTCCAGCAGGATACCCCTCATACCTTTCAAATCCAAGCAAACAGAATCATCATTTTTCGTCAATTACTCTGATTTCAGTTCCTGGTTCTTTTCTTATGCAGGGTAGACCTGCCTGGTACACAAAGCATTCATGTACATAATATTCAGACCTATCGATAAAAGAGAGGAAACTGGCTGAATTAAAATAAATGAAGATTCAAAAAAATTGTGTGAAAATGTTGGAAAGTGAGATACACTTCAAGAGTAAATAGTTCATTGACAAAGGACGAAGGCTAATCGGATAGTTTTGTTGTGAGCTATTCAGTTGCTTAGAGTGTCGAGATTTTAATTGTATGTGCCTGAAATATTCTTTTACACAAGTTCAAACAGTGGGCGAGTCTAGCCTTTTAGTGGAGGGAGACGACTCAGAAATATTATTCACTATTGATGCTTGCAGCTCTGCCCCTAACTACAACTGTGGAAAAGGTGCGTAGAAGCAATAGATTATTATTGGCATTGTCATTATTTTGACGTTGTGCGGTATCGGAATGTGGAACGGAAGTGCACACAAGTCGTATTCGAAACGACAAATATGTTGAATGTGTAGTTGCATGTAGTAGTAGTAGAAGATTTTTCACACTGCGTTATATGCATGTAAACATATTATTCAAGCAGGTTAACAGTTTTGTTTTGTTCCTGGATTTTTTAACAGTTTAGCAAGTCGAGGCTCATCATCATTGCGTGTGAATGGGATTTTTCGTCAAATGACAAGCCACTTGGATCTCTCCCAGGGTGTGGTGGAGGAACTCTATCAGTGGGATCTGTGAAAATGTAACATAAACCAAGAGTGTTTTTATTTATTCCGAATTAGTGAAAATTCGTCTCTGTGTGTTCATGAAATGATTTGCATCACAATAACTTGCTAGTTGTTCCGGTGTGACTATTTGTTGCACTTGTTTTATGTTACATGAATCAAGGATGGGGATAATATCATGTAGCAAATCTAACGGCATAATCTTGGATGTTGTGCGTATGAATAATTTATAATCGCAATAGCATTATCTGAGTGGTGTCCTCACATGGAGCTAATATTAGCTCCGATTACATTAAAAAGTGTTCTGTGATTTCGTGCATCGAGTATAAATTTTTAATTGAGGATTCCCAAGCCCTTCCAGCTAATATCAGTCAAAATGGCAGGAAACATTAATTGTTCTCTGGATGACATTGATTTAGCCTCGTTAAAGGTAAGTTCTCTTTGTAAAATTCTGTGAAAGCCAGTGAAAATTCTTATGCGCATCTTAGGTCTTAGACTCGCATACAAACGTATACTGACTGGCAGACAGACAAAATTACTGTTCAATGTAACTAAACTTAACACAAATATGACAAATAAAAAATACCATGCATGTTAATGGTCAGATACCCGGTTATACAAAGTTCGTCACTCATCATCACTGTTTTTAGAAATGACACATACGAGACATGATATATTATGCATTATGTATTGAAATATAATTACGCAGAAATATTCTTAAACATTTTATGATTCATCAACTGTCCCGAACTAATAATTGCATTGGAAAATATTGTGCGTAATCTTTCCTACAACTACAACCAGTGATTATGAGTTTTGTTTCTTCTATTATTATTCAACGATTCACACAAGATGTGATTATTTGTGATTTCGGTTTCAACTGATAATAATCTGTGTAGTATGCTTAATAAAGCATCGATTGCGATACGTAGAAAAGTGAAATGTTACTTCCAACGTCGTCTGTTTGGTTATTGTGGCATACATGGCCATATACTTCCGTCTTTTTAATGGCTCATTTGGTACCACGCATGTTTCATCAAGCTCGCTAATAGTGATGAGCATCATGCAAAACATATTCCTCATCCAAGTTAGTAATGATTATCGGTTAATGATACGTAAACAAAATGACACAACTGACGATACTGATTTTGATGCATAAAAAGGTTCGTTTGAAATTTGATATGATTTTCTGATATCATTGATCGTTATGTATAGAGATTTGTACAAAAGTGTTTATTAAGGCATCATTAAGCGCAATCTCGGTATAGAACAAAATGGACAAGTATAGAATTTTCATTTTACGCCTTAATTGCATAATAAAGAAACTGATGATGTGATGATAATGTTTTCATCGAAAAACGATGAACGAACGCTATTTCTATTTCTTTGACGCAAATCTGCGAATTGATAAGGTTTTTAAGAACATGCTACAATCAATAACCATACAATGTACTTTTCACTTTGATAGGTTCGCGAAAAGTATCTTATACAAAATTTGATGGCACACTGATAAAATTATAACGTGCGTGTTCAATTAATTAGTTGTCTGATGTTTAAAGAAAAAGATTATAAATCTGACATTTGTTATTGAGTAATCATAGCCTCCTTTTAAGCATTTCATTCCTTCTACTTTTCATTTTTTTGAAAAGCTTAAAAATTTGTATTTGAGCCATCTTTTACTTTCACATAAATCTCCTCATGGCAGACACGTAACATAATTTTTATCATTCCATTCAAGTGCCTTCCACTTTCTTGTACAAACATGCAATGATAATGTGTACGTATTATCTTTGATTTTTGAACTCATCACATCTTTAAGTTATTTTCATTTAACGAGAATTTTGTATGGCAAAGTTTTAAAAATTTACTCAAAGTATAAAATTAAATGAAATAAACAACCCAACGTGAGCATCTGCATCAAGAGTTTATTGCGTGGGCCAATACCACTACATTGAACAATGTACAGCTCTACTACAATAAAAAAAATGATAATAATTTTGGTGATGATGTTGGTGGACGACGGAAGACGATGGATGGTCGGTGGCTTAAATTGATTGTGAAAAATACAACCAGTTCAGCAATAACTCTTTTCAAATTTATACAGTCTGGTTGACCTTAGTAGAGCACAAAAAGAGACTAATTGTTTCTGATATGTTTATTTACTTTTCTTATAATATATCATCATTTTATAAACATAATATCTACAACGTCCTACCTAAATGCTACCATACCATGCCTTACGATCACCGTTCAGCTTTGCTGAACAAATTTGATAATATCCGTAGCGAAAGCAGTTAAACTCTTGAAAGGGATGATGGCATGTTCAGTGTTTATCAGAGTGATGAACTCCTATAATATGGAAAACGCTATAAACAGCATGTAGCATAAACTCGTTAAGTGAAGACGATATTAGGCATAAAAAAATTTATGTATCTTCCAGCAGTTCACATCTCTGGTCAAACCGTGCATGCAAGCGTACAGATTTACAAGTAATAAGAGTATTTTATAATAGCCTTGTATGAACTTTATATAGAATTCAGTTGTAACGATACGTGAAAAATTGTAAAACTTGTTATGTGTGTCAAATAGGAATTTCAGAGGCTACTGGCTAAAGGCAATGGCAATAGATTAGAAAGCAAGATGATAAGTTAATTCCTTCATCCCTACATACAATTCCTCGTTTGAGATAACTACAATTTACCTTAAGCCTACAATCATGAATGAATCATAAAAATTGAAAGTAAGTTAAAAACAGTATTTGGCAATACAAGCGAGACGCGCATAAAATGAAATTTCAAATGAACTTGTAGCATTGTAAATTAGGTAAGGTTAAGTAATAATCACGGTATTAACAAGCAATCATCGTTCACCAACGATCATAATCGTTTTTGAATAACTAAAAATAAGTTTTTGTAAGTCTATGGAAAACTATCAGCATAATATAATTTTTGTATTTGTATGAATAACTTCGTTTTTGAAACGGTTATACGCATATCTGAACGTAATTGTGAATGGCTGCCTATATTCATTCGTGCGTGCTCATTGGTAAAATCAAAGTGTGAACATTTCTTGCTCAACTTTTATTGCTGCTTACTCGAATGACTCATTTTTACGCGATTACAATCAACAGCAAAATTTACATTGGACATAAAAATGTTGACGGCCACGGGCAATGTAATATCTTTTCTGTGTGAAAAATTACACTGTACGTACATAATATTGTATCCGTTACGTGCAAAAAGTCTGTCTTCAACAAACTAATACAATAGCCGTGATAATGCATTGAGTTGAGATGCATTTAAGCCAAGCATGTTTTCATTATTCTTCGTTTTACAAAAGTGTTTTTCTTGACACTAGATCCAGAGGGATAAGATTGAAGAATTCAGCTACATTTGTTTTTTACAAGTCAATACACACGGTATTATTTTAACCTAGGTCCTAGGTATTTACCATGTAATACAGTATGTACGCAACATTTTAAGCGAAAGCGTCGCAATCACAAAATTACCCTTGCGTACCTGTATGTGGAATTTCAAACTATGAATTCGTTTGCTGTTTCGTTGCTTATGCACCTCTTCCCGTTTTTCAACTGTGACCATGAAGCGATTTTAGAGATTGTCAACTGCGTTTCTAGTTGCTGAAGAAAACAGAAATTTTTGATTGTGTACATACCTAAACCCAGATTTTCAAAACCATCAATATTTAGACATAAAGCTAAATCCTGTAAAGCTTGATAAGGAGGTAACATATTGATGCAATAATAAATGAGGTTACTCTATCAAATCTTATTAAAGTTTTTACAACTCATACAACTTAAAAATATCCTCCATGTTGGGTGGGACAGTAAAACTGAAAATTGTTATGATTGGTAACACAACTTGGATGCCAAATGCCACCACTGGACTTTTCAAGAGAAATTAAATCTAAAAATAGCCAGAACTTACCCTTTTAAGCGAATTTATGAGAGTTTAAGTTTATGGATACTAAAGAACGTGCATCTGTCATGCAGCGTCGTTTTACAACCTACTGGCATGCCATTCAACCACATAGAATCTTAATCAAAGTTCTTTAGCATTTTATCATCATTAATATTTTCAATGAATACATTGCATTTTATTAAAATTTGGAAACTTGTTGTTTGTACGGATTACCTTTTATAGAAAATGTTAATAATGAGGTTGTATGCGATACCGGTAGACGAAATGGCTATCATATTAATGAAGTGGTCAGTCAGTGGTAACTAGTTACATCGATCGAAGATCTTGGCCCATTACCCACACACGTGAATATTTTACCTACTGACTACTAACCAGCAATATGCATCATTTGATTTGATTACTTTTATTTCACGAATCTACAACACAGGTATTTACTTTATATAATTTTGATTGAATAAAGGAATCATCGGGTTGCTTGCCTGTAGGCTCAAGCTTTCCTCTGTCTGTATTTATCATTATGAAGTTTTGTTGGACAATTGATGCAGTTGTCCTTGAAGTTGATATTTCATTTTTGAAACCAATTAATTTAAACTGATATCATCTTACACATAATGCATTATTCAATTGAAGGAGACAGCTTAGTTGTTTATCAGAAAATATTTCTGAGAAATGTGGAGTTATACAATAACTTTAGGTATCATGCAATCCAAATCTCATTTACTGCAAAAACGATTTTGTTTTTTCTGTCATAATATTCAATTTAAGAATTGGAGGCTTCTACATGATTCTTAAAAAATTATTGGCATAAAGCATAAAGCGGGTTGATTAAACCTAATTCTGCAATGCAGCAATTTTGTAGTTTTCAGCGGTTGGTGTTTATTCACCTAATATGTTAAAATAATAAACATAGACAGAGGGCAGTTAGAGTAAGCTCTGGATGAGAATAAATGTAACTACATAAAATGTGACATCTTATTGCAAATTACAATACTTGGGTGAAGGTCGTATCAATCTAAGTTGGCTGAGCCCACAACTATTAACAAATTGAGTTCATAATAATATTTGTCATATGCACGTAAAATTCATTCTATTTCCCGTTTGATTTCCGTATCTGGGTTTAGTAAGATGAACAGAAAGTTTCCATTATTCCATTACAACTCGTCCTGGGATGCGATTTTACTGCGGCAACTTTCATTGAGTAATATAATAAGCCTAGTCACATGAAATCATGTTATCCGTTGTAATTCCTAAGAATGCACAACTTCATTTAGCTTACCGTTTGACGGTTTATTCGCAACAATAAAAAATGACACTGCTGTAAATTAAATAATTGATGTGTATTATAGTTCAGGGTTTTAAAAATTGTTTAAGCAATTACGGATTGCAGCATCAAGTGGTCCCAGTCAATGAAGTCAATGAACGCAGTTTACAACATTTCTCACTGCAGCGAGCGAGCGAAGAGTTAAACTTCTAAGATTGGTACTAACCATAAAGAGCCAAATTATATGATTGATTAGACATGTCTCTTCTCCAAACAGCAGGCTGTCTGTTTTAAATGTGCGAATACCTAGGTATGCGTACAAATGTACAAGATTTGCTTAAAGTGGATGCTGGGCATTGATGTAGCATCAAATTTTACTTGCAGACGATAAGTATAGCTAATAACCTATTCATGGATTCCATTTACAAAATTGAGGTGACAGTTTGTCATTTTGTCATTCTGTTTGAATTGTTTTATGGATTCAGTAGAAGATTACTGTTGAATCATCCAAAGTAAATTGCAAAAAAAGTTATTGAGAAAATTGCAGGTGTATGTATGCATGTCTGGCGTTAGAGATATACATACGTGAGAGTGACACGATTTGAAGTATAATGCTCAAAAATAAAGGCAGTATTTACGCACAGTGATTCCATAAAAGTGTATAGAAAAAGAAAAAAAGATTTCACCACAATAAGTAGCACCAATGTACCGGTACTACTAAAATAGGTAAATTTTTGTAATGCAATTGCATGACTGATTACTTGAATTTATTAGCCAGACACACAAACTAAAATTGTGATGCTTTTCATCTTGTCAACAAGGACTACTTAATGTACATTGTATTTTGACTTTGTCAATTGAATGACAACATCCTATTCTGAAAATATAATACCAAACACAGTCGTTCAAGCAGAATAATGAAAAAAGACGCGGTGGTGATTGTGACGCACAGTGATGAGCGCAAAGACGAAAAGGAAGGGTAGAGCCTGAAAAAAGAAATACACGAACGCATAAAAATACAGTTCTTGTCACTTATCATTAGTCATGCTTGTGCCTCTGTTCTTTCCCCCATTCATTTTCAAACCGTTTTTGCAAATAATATTTAATTTTCCACTGAAGCAATCTTCAACGCTGCACAACACAGTTATGGTTTCTGAAATGTAAAAACCAATTGTCTCGAAATTTCTGCAACCAACTACTCCTCCTCCTCCACTGGCTGCAGCAATGAGTAATACATTTACAGTACTACTCCCATTAAACTGCAGGTTACATTATGCCTAATGGGTAATTAAATGAATGGGGAATAGCAAGTTTTTAGTGAGTACAACCACAACCACAAGAGGATTGCATTTTTAAATACACCTACACACGTGCAGGCAGGTAAAAGCCGTATCCCTTTTTGCTTCCTTTGCAGAAAGCACACATACCATTTGCAACGTTGTTTAATTGATGGTATTATACAAAAACATTGCATTTCATCTGGGTATCATATAAATTTGCAATGAATGAATGAAAATATCAAAGTAATAATTCTTGCGGTCAAATCCTTCGTTTTCAGTGACTACTGCGCTTTGTTGCTAAAAATGAGATGTGCGTTACTTGATAGTAAATGAATGCAGAGGAGAGGATGTATTTTGTGTGCATGTATGAAGCGTTACAAGCATGTAATTTGGGGTGGAATTTGCGAGATTTGAGCTGGTTTATATTTAACTTGTTAATGTTTTGAAAGTCAGAGCAGAAGCATTGCAAAGCAAGTAGGCCAGTGACAAAGAGAGGAAATGTGACGTTTTGATTGGATGCAACGTGCACATTTATGCACTATGCGTTGCATCTCGCAATCTCCTTCTATTGCTGGTTTTAGTCCTTAATTTGAGTGCATCTTAAAATAGATCATGCTAAATGGCCATGACCAAACTTTAGACTCTTGCTAGACAACCTTAAATGTACACCTATGTCTTATGTCGAAATGAGCACCAATTAAACTTGAATTTAAACGAACTGAAAAATAATTAATAATGATATACTCTAATTGCACCTTCAGGATCCGGCCGGGATCTTCGAGCTTATCGAGGTCGTTGGTAATGGAACCTATGGCCAAGTGTACAAAGGACGTCACACAAAAACCGGCCAACTTGCTGCCATCAAGGTTATGGATGTGACTGAAGATGAGGAAGAAGAAATCAAACTGGAGATCAATGTATTGAAGAAATTCTCGCATCATAGGTGAGAAAAAATAAATTAGTATTTATTATTAAGTATTCATACATTGAAACATGGTATATCTATTTTTGCTTTCTAGAAACATTGCCACTTACTATGGCGCATTTATCAAAAAGTCTCCTCCTGGGAGGGATGACCAGTTATGGGTAAGTCAGCAACTTGAGCAAACATAAAAACTTATCATTCGTATGATATGAAAGAATATACATACGGGGACGGAAAGGAGTTTCAATCCATGTCTGTTTTTCTCCTCTGCGAAAAAATATGACCTGCTTAAAATTCTTCAAGCATGACAACCACATCGTCTATCTTCTTTGACTGCAAAATATGTATGAATCACGTTCACGTGTGTATACTCTTATTTATGTAGCTCGTCATGGAATACTGTGGAGCTGGAAGCATCACAGACTTGGTTAAGTCAACTCGGGGCCAGTCACTTAAAGAAGAGTGGATTGCATATGTGTGCAGGGAGATCCTTCGTGGACTTTCTCACTTGCATGCAAATAAAGTCATACATAGAGATATTAAGGGCCAAAATGTTTTACTGACGGAAAATGCGGAAGTCAAGTTGGTTGACTTTGGTGTGTCCGCACAGCTAGATAGGACCATTGGTAGGAGAAACACCTTCATTGGAACGCCGTATTGGATGGCCCCGGAAGTAAGCCCCCGTTTTATTTATAATAATATACATGCCTTTCTCGACAATGAATACAAATGTACCAATGCACAGCTTGGGATTTTTAAAAAAATTCGCTTTGTTCACATATGAAATTACCCTTTTTATTCCAGGTTATTGCTTGCGATGAAAACCCTGAGGCAACTTATGATAATAGAAGTGACCTTTGGTCGTTAGGAATTACCGCTATTGAAATGGCCGAGTCTCAGCCTCCTCTATGTAAGCATGTACAGAAGAATTTTCTCACTACAAATAATGTTCTATGATTGCTAAATACACCTATAATTCGAAATGACTATTTGTTTTAGGTGAAATGCATCCGATGAGGGCGTTGTTCTTAATTCCTAGGAATCCTCCACCTAGGCTCAAGTCAAAACGTTGGTCTAAAAGATTTCATTCTTTTATAGAAACGGTTCTGGTGAAAGTAAGTTTTGACATACATACATGTCTTTGTAGTCAGTATTTGTTCCAACTGTCCAAACAAGATCATACATTATATGCAACCCCGCTAATGTCATTAATTGTGTTTAAATAGGATTACACCCAAAGACCGCCGACTGATCAGCTACTGAAACATCCTTTCATTCGTGACCAGCCAACTGAACGTCAAGTGAGAATTCAACTCAAGGATCATATTGATCGTTGTAAGAAACGACTTAATCAGCAGTCAAAGGCTGATAAGGGCAGGTAATAAGATGCTTTTCAAGCACAATGCACTATTTGCATAGTGAGATCAAATATTAACTATCTATATGTGGATAAAAGGTTCTCTGACGAAGAGGATGAGGACGAAGAAGGTGATGATAAACCTGGAGAAAGAGGGGAAGAAATCAAGCCAAAAGAAAATACTCTCCGGCGCAATTTTCAAGTGAGTACAAAATTATTATTGCAACAAAGTTCTATGGAACGATCCTGAAGAATTATCAACTAAAACCTGTTATGATATGTAGGCACTACAGGTTGAGGAACCAGGGCCACCCGCGAGACCTCCTTTACCATCCAGACTAATTGTTGTTCCTGATGCACTACCTCCACCACCTAGTCGACCTCTTCCTCCTACGCCTGGTGGTGCTTTGGAGGCAGATGATGTAGAGGATGATGATGAAGAGGAAGTGGAATTCGTTCCGAAGAAAAGGAATGATGGGACGCTACTAGCTTCGGAAGCTCCTCGTCCACTTCCTGCGGTAGGACCAAGTCGCCCCCTACCTCCTACACCAGAAGAAAGCCAAGGAACTTTAGTCACAAGAAGACCGCCTCGAACCGGAAATGAAGTTCCAGGAGCACGCACATCTGTCTTGCCAGATTTGTTACCTCAAACATCTCCGGATCCTGACGTAAGCTCAAATACCTGTTTCAAATATTGTTTATTGTCACGTTAGTTGACAAACTGTAAGTTTTTATGCCATTAGAATAGATGTATTTAAAATCAACTCACGTAAAACTTCACCTGTAATGCTATAACATGTAACATGATGTAATATGATACAAAACATGCGACGATTCCAACATTTTCATCGCATCAATTTAGTACTTACTACAATAATATTGACAGCTAATAAAACTCTTAAGAATTTATTCGTTTCACCTGGCTTTGACCGTACTTTCACATCCTAACTGTTGGCTGGCTGAGGGGTAAGCAAAGAAAGTAATGTATGCAACAATTGCTCTGGAGCGAGATTATAATTTTTTGTTGCAATTTATTCAGTTTTGGTTTTGTATGAGTTACCTTTAAACATTAATTATGTTATCATTTTAATATATTAATTGCTTCTTATACAGCTTCATACATTGAAAAATCAATGGAACGTGGTTGCATGTGTATAATGTCTATAATAACGTTCTATTATTGTCGCTTTGCAGATGAGCCGTGATAGAGAACCGAGTAGACCTACTTCTCATCCGGCCATTCCTCAACCAGGTCAAATCGGTCAAGGCCCAAAACAAAGATCTTTCATTACTTTTGGTTTTGGTAATCAGATGGCGTCTTCAGCGTCCGCGTCGTCTTCACCTTCTCGACCATCCGTTAACGTGAATGTTGAAGGAGTTGCTCCAGCTCAAGGTGGTGATACACCGGAAATTAGGAAGTACAAGAAAAGGTAATGTTTTCTACAGCTTTGTTTGCATGCATCTGTATATATATTTTATCATTGCAAATCTGATGCCCCAATACTTAACGATGTCAAATTATTGTTGCAGGTTCAATAGTGAAATCCTTTGTGCGGCCCTCTGGGGAGTCAACTTATTGATAGGCACTGAAAATGGACTGATGCTTCTGGATAGATCTGGCCAGGGGAAAGTGTATCAACTTATTAATCGAAGACGGTTCCAGCAAATGGAGGTACATTGATCTATTTTTTGTTAAAAGTTTGACGGATCACATTGCCCCATCACATCAGTTATTGTGCAAAAACAATTTATTTATAGGTTTTGGAAGGTCAGAACATTTTGGTGACAATCAGTGGCAAGAAAAATCGAGTTCGTGTATATTATCTTTCCTGGTTAAAGGGGAAAATTTTAAGAACTGAAGGAGCCGAGGGTGAAAGAAGGAACGGATACATTAACGTTGGTGAACTACAGGTACGTTTCATTTGATTACGCATAACTACCTATGCCATATTGAATGACTTCATCCAGCTTTCTTTTTTATTATGCCTTTCAAATTAAACTCTTTGGTTGGTTACAGGGAGCGACTCACTTTAAAATTGTCAAATACGAGCGGATCAAGTTTTTAGTGATAGCCTTAAGAGATGCTATTGAAATATACGCTTGGGCTCCAAAACCGTACCATAAGTTCATGGCTTTTAAGGCATTTTCAGACCTGCTTTTTAAACCATTATTAGGTAAGTTATCCACGATAGAACTACATACATATATATTATAGACCTACATATTTTGAAATTTTGTTTTGAAGTGGACCTGACAATTGAAGAAGGGTCAAGACTCAAAGTTATTTACGGTTCAGCTCAGGGATTTCATGCAGTGGATCTTGATTCAGCCACTGTATACGATCTCTACACACCTAAACATGTAAGTTGACTTCAGAGCTTTCTCCATCGAAAGAATTTGTGGAGGAAACAAAGGAAATGAACCGAAAATAATCATTGTCTCAAATTTCAGAGTCAAGGACCCATATCTCCGCACTGCATCGTAACACTGCCAAACTCTCATGGACTTCAGTTATTGCTCTGTTACGACAATGAAGGTGTATATGTTTCCACAAGTGGAAAGGTAATTTAATTTGAATTATAATTGTTGCAGGAAATTTTCTGTGCCTATGAGTCTTGAGTATTATATGGATATTTTGTGTTTTAGATTTCAAAATCGGTTGTTTTGCAATGGGGTGAACTACCTTCTTCTGTAGCCTTCATTGGCACAGGCCAAGTCATGGGATGGGGACAAAAGGCAATTGAAATTAGAAACGTGGAGACCGGTCATTTGGATGGAGTGTTTATGCACAAGAAAAGTCAACGTCTCAAATTTCTTTGCGAGAGGAACGATAAGGTGTTCTTCTCATCAGCGAAAGGAGCGGGTGCTTCACAGATATACTTTATGACACTAAACAAACCTGGACTCGCTAATTGGTAGAGTTGCTGTAGCTAGAAATCAGGACTCTGAGTAAAATAATATTAATACAACACTTAAATTTTAACTGATGAATGCAAACAAGCAGAACAGAACCCATAGACGTTACTACAAATACAGATAATTGATCGAAACTTTATCTCGACAGTACACGATGATTCTATAAATACTTTACAGCTTATTCTGGATTTTAATTTCCATCAAGTTACTTATTTATTTTTGAACCACTTATGTTGTAAAGTACCAAAACTATAAAGATATGCTTTTTAAGCTTAAAAAAAGCACAAAGTAGACCATTTACCCAAATTGGATAAATCATTCAAAAATATGCAAGTACATTTTGATTTACCAGTGGTTTCATTATCTTTAAATTTTGGAACTCCAACATAAGCATTCAAGCATAGAATCATCTTGTTGATATAATATCATATAGTTTAAGGAACATACAAATATACTGCTATTTAAAAATTCATGTGGTAATATACTAACATTAGCCTCAGCCAAATCTATACGGACAAAATAATTAAGACCAAGTATTCATGCTGTGACATTTCCATGAAGTATGTAACTGTTGAAATGTAGAGAAAACTACTTGTTTTCAATATGATAATAAGAATAGTGGAAATATGGACAGAAATACTAGAATAAAAAATCATTTAGCAGAAAATATGGAACAAAAATTGTTTAACCATTAAAGTCAATTGAAGTATAGTTGCCTTTCAATTTAAAGCATTATTTGAGTTGATGATAACAAATATTGATATAAACTGCCCGTATAAGTAAGGACATATTATTGAACATTTTATACATATATAGCTTGTTGTAGTGAAATTGTGGATAAAAGAAAAGCCAGGCTAAAACAATAATTGTTGTAGGCGTACGATAGTAGTCAGTCATTATAATGCCTTGCAGAATATTGGGTTTGAATAGCATGGAATATATAAACCATAATATGCTTTGAACTTATAAATGTGTATTACGTAGAAATATTAATTTTGATTAGAAACTCTATAGAGTCTAATAATTGTTTGCAAAGGTGATTTGGCCTGTAGATAATCAGTCTTTGCGTCCTTGTCTTGTCATCAATATGGGCCTGGGGGAAGTTGCAATAAAGAGCTGCAACAACTATAGCAGAACGTTTACTTGCATTTTTATACATGGAATTTGTCGCTGAAATTAAATGAGTTACTAGTGTAGTAGGTAGTTTGCAAAAATGACGAGAACATCGTTTTAAATTACTAGTATTTGAAAGTTTACTAAATTTAGGAGAAGCTTCCACCACCACTTTGCTACCTTGTGGTGACCTCAAGCTGGTGGTATATAGAATAGAAGCTTTACAATAAACACATCTCCAAAAAAAAAACTTAACGGGTTCTGTACTTGAATTTCAAAACTGTTAAAAACCTTCAAAAATGGATTTTTTTCTTATTTACAAATCAACATCCATAGTTTGTAAAAGTACGAATTTCGTTGCTCTATATAATGAGTGGGAAGAGTTAAATTAGTTAACTGTTGAATTTACGATAAGCGTTGTTGGGTTGTCTGCCGGATATATTATTGAAATACTATGATTACTTATAATTGTATGTATTCTTGGTTTTAAGAGCTAGTTTGTGTGCTATGCATTTGTCAGATTTCGCAAAAAAATCTATAAATATATCAATTTATTAATTATCCTTTTAGTATTCGTTGTTATACAGTGTTAAGATAATTACAAGGAAGAACTTGTACTGTACATTAAATATATGGTTAACTATTTGGATTATAATTTTTAGAGTTATAGGTATCCCCACTTTGTACAATTTTCTCTACTTTGATTATATTTGTAATACAACTCCTTCGTGTATGAAACAATTTAATCACACTAGAAATAGTCTTATGCTGAGAGATAAGATATTTAGTGGAATTTGCTATGCATATATACTACGTATATACAAACATACAGATAATATTATTATGTCCTTTTTGTATTAAATTAAAACTTTTCCATTCATAACTACGCCTATGTGAATAACAGAAAGAAACACAAAATTGTTCACTAAAAGCTTTTATGTGAATCAGCTACGCTCGGCGTATTTTTTGAAGAAATAAAAACCCTTTTAGTGTGCAAGCTGACTATCTGGCCTATACGCTTTCCTAATTTATTATTCATTCAAACAGTGGAAATACAGTTCACTTGCATATTAAATGTTTGGAAAATTACCACCAGGCTTAATTACTTTATTTAATCGGAATTTGCATTTACATTATGAATTTTCAAACATGATGATTGACTTTCACTACTACTTACATTTACGGCATGACTCACATTTTGTTTTCGAGCTAGCTTTACTGAAGCAAAATCCGAGGATACACACCACACACAACATTCACGAGCTCTAGTTTCTTTGTTGCCCATTTTCATGTTTTCTCTTTTCTATCTTTTCCTTTTTCGTTCCAATAGGCAGTCACTTTTTTACAAAGGGAAAACACTAGGCTGAGATGGTCGGACAGATGAGAATGACAGAAAATGAGCTTGCTTGGCTGTCCCGGTCTAAAAATAAGCTCGTGGATCGATGGATTTATACGGAAGTGTTCCTAGAAAAATAAATTGCATGGGAGTATAAATACAACTTCATCTGAGGAGCAGTCTCCTCACCGCTCGTTGGTGTTTTCTAACTTGCTTGCCAAAAGCATGGTTTGTGTATGTGTGGCAAAACTACAACCTTAACATTTGGATGTCGTCGTGTACGGAATATTGAAGATAGCAACTTTTGTGGAATCTGAATTACATTTCTCTCTGGATCGGATTGGATACGTTACCTATTACCTACGGTATATTCTGCTCTGCTAAATGATGCTAGGTGATGCTAGAGGTGCTACATGATGAGTATAAAAAGAGAAAGTCTCCAAAATCCAATTCATTTCTGGATTTATCATTTCACTCACATGTAATACCATGCTATAAGCTATAACACTCCAAGCCACGTTGGTACTACGTATTATTTTCACAGAGAGAAACCTTGCCTATTCAAATTTTAATTACAAAATATCGATTAACTTTTCCTTGAGAATCTATACAGATATATATGTGTGCAACGAGAACAGACAGTTGTATGCTTCTTTACTTTGCTTTTCAACGTTTCTAGGTCATCTATCAAAAATAGGTTGCGATATATCTCACAAATTTTGTGTACGGCCGTATTGAAATTGAAAAACATTCACTTACAATTCCATTATGAGGGTACACACACAATATTTGGCATACTCATATCTAAAATATATCATACATTCGAAAACCTCATTAAAATTAGTGTACATTTAACAGGTTTCAATTGGTTTTTGGTTATAAACAATTTGATGAAGGGTACGATGAAGCCTGGCTGTTTTAATGGAAGAATGACACATGCATGCATGTAATCAATAAGAAAATCCATAAAATTCTTATGACGAATTTATAAATTTCCCGTAAATAGGGCATATTAAAATGATAGAGCTTCTTAAGACTTTTCCAAGGTCTTTTTTGTTCTTTCAGTCTAGTTAAATATAATATCACGCGTCCAATAATACACTATGCAGCATTTTGATTATATAGTTTCTTGTAAAACCTTTCCACACATGGGAGTAAAAGAAATTTTTCTTGAAAAAGACCTCCTGGTATTTTTTTTTTCAGAATAAAATGAAAACTTGGATGTTATGTGGCTTTTTGATACGCTTGTTTCTTTGCATGCTTCAGCTATGCTTTCTCTTCTTTTGGGTAGACTTTGCTCCTTGGAAAAAGCAACAAGCGAACTGCTATATGTATGCTGGTGCAAACATGCATATTGTAGAAAAAAGGATGAAGCAATGGATCTATACGAACGAAATGAATATAACATAAAATATATAAAAATAACTTGTACATTTTCAGTTTTTATATGCATATATTTATATCATTTAGAGATATAGGTAAAGATGCTATATTTTTTGTATTAGATGGGTTTAAAGTGTCAAAGGAGAAAGGAGAAAGCAACTTTCCTTTTATTCCCTCGCCTACAAGCAGAACTATAAACACTCTTTCTCGCCAAATACCGGAACCAAGTATACTGGGAATTTGTAGAGAATCCCGTTGTTGTTCATTTTCATGAAATCATGTAGGAAAATATATAGAAGGGAAGAAATATTTCTGCATCACATAATAAACATGGGTCTACAAAGCTGGAGAAAGTGAATCACAGTATTTTTAGGGAAAGTATAGACGAACTGATTGATCATTTAGTCTGCTACTATTTGCCAAATTTAAAGATTTCCTAGAAAACCTTCTTTGAGCTTTTTGTACCTGAATCATACGTATATCTATTTTATTTCTGATAGTTTCTTCATTTTGAAATTATTGTACTTGCACAAGTGTAGAAAGGAGTGCTTTAAAGTAAATTAAAAAATGGCAATGATTTTCAGAATTACAGTGCTACTCATTCCTAGTTAAGGTTTGCCAAATACTCTTGTAACAATTTTTTGTACGTCAGTGTGGTCAACAAAGTTCCTCTAATCAACCCTAAAAATAACTCCAGGAAAAACTTATTACTACCTGAACTGTTATCCCTTTTTTGGTAAGAATCACATTTCAGATCTTTTTATTTTGCATTGCATGCATACAAAGCTTAAGCGGCCAAGTCATAAATTGACTTGTCAATGCTGATGATAGTGATATGATGTATGACTATTTTATAATATCACTATCACCTTGCTTATTTATATTTCATTTCTTATTGGTAACATAAGATGGTTTGTGTGTTGTGTAAGGAAAGGTAATTCAAAGTAGGTGTATTAATTCCAGTCGAATCGAGCGCTTTACCAATGGACATTTCAGTGACGAGTCCCAGATTTTCACGTTTAAACTCATCCGACTCCACCATTTCCAATAATTGTGAAGTTGCGATCGATTATAGCAAGTCGTCTAGCAGGATGTTGCCTGAAGGTTAGCACAAAAGCTAGGGCTTCTATATACATACCTATATCGTAAAATGTTTTAATCAATCAATATATTAAATAATAAATACAAAAAAAAAATGGCGAAACAACGAACGACGCATTATTTTCGATATTATTATTATATATCATAACATTTCTCTATCGACTATGGGATTTACAAGAGTTTCCATTTTTCTAACTTGGCTTATATTTTTTAGGTCGAGCGGCACTCTCATCCTCATCGTCATCCTCTTACCGTGTACCTACCAAGGGAATGAGAAAAGCATATCCTGAGGATCAATTTTTGTCTCGTAATTCTAATCAAATTCCTCATTCACCTCCACCTAGAATCTCGTCTTCGGATTACATCAAAATGGACGAATCATACACGGCAGTCCCGTACTCAACAATTACCAACAATGAGCACGATAACAGCCCAGCATCTTACTATTCGTCGCCTCCCCCACCACCTCCTTACAACAACAGTGACCATCACAGATTCAGCTTCAACTATGAAGGAGGTATGAACGATGACGTAAAGGAATACCAGTGCTTAAAATGTGGGATAATCTTCTCGCGAGAATCGGACCTTCACCTGCACTACTCACAAGACCACGGATACGGCCAAAATGGAGGTGGTAGCAGCGCCAGTAGTACTAGCAGCGCGAGTGGTAACCTATCTTCGAACCGAGGACAGCGCAACAGTAGCCAAGAGATGTTCTGTGACAAATGTCAGCTTCGGTTCCATTGTTTGCTATCTTTCAGGGTTCATCAACATGAGCACGTGCTGCCAAACGTCCAGCCCCATTACCCAATGTCAAATTCTCATTTACTGTCTCTCAGCTATACCTGTGAAATTTGTGGTGCCAATTTCATGTCGAGAGAAAGTCTTACAGATCACGCGAATGCGCATCTGTACGAGCACGTTTGTTCAGAGTCTACCTGCGGTGAAAGTGACAGCACTACCACCAACTCATCAGAGGGATTTTACTCCGCACATCATTACCATCAACAGAATGCTTACATGGATCATCACAATGTTAACTCTGACAACACAGAAAACTCATCTCGTCACATGACTCATCACCAACATATTCCTCACAATTATGAAGCCAAGGCTGATGAAAACTATATCGCAAATCAGGGACCAAACCCATACTCTCCTGAATACTCTTCATCGTCGTATCATCATGAAATCTCGCCACCTGCTCCAAGCTCAAAGACATCGTCAGGAATTTATGAGCCGCTAATTGTAATGGACAATGGGAAGCGTCGCTTTAAGTGTGTCATCTGTAACAAGTTCCTCTCTTCGAGGATTGCCCACGAGGAACACACAAGGGGAAAGCACACAGGAGATAAGCCGTATAGCTGTAGTTTTTGCGGTAAGCGATTTGCTGTTTGGAATACTTACAAACATCACATGAGCACCCACAAAGGCGGGATAACACCACTCCAGAAATGTGGGCTGTGTGAAAAGAGATTCAAGACGATCGACTGTCTCAGAACTCACATGCAAAGGGAGCATAACTACCAGTGTGGCGAAGATGGGGTAGGCGCTGTCGATGGAAATGATGGGAACGCAAAATGTCCGTACATTTGTCAACTGTGCGGAAAAGGATTTCTGAGAAAGATGTGGAGGACAAGGCATTACCTTTCTCACGCAGGCCAAAATTGTTTCCGGTGTGAGCTTTGTAGCTGTATTTTACCTGATGAACAGAGCTATCGTATGCACCATGAGTCGCATAAAGTATCGAATTAAAAGCAAACTGAAAGTACTAGATAAGCAGTGAATATAGTAAGCATATTGTACATATATTACTTAATACCTATAAAACATCCTAGAACTGAATACACGATTTAAGTAAATTATAGAGTTTAAATCCAATTTGTGTCTCCACATTTTTCCGACTGCAAATATAGGTGAACATACAATTACTCTTATCCTTTACTATTTTGGTAGAGAAAATTGTTGGCCAAAAAACTGCAAAAGTAGAGAATGCATACATAATACAATTATAGAATTTATCATAGGGTAGGTAATCATAATATAATTTCAAAACAATTAACAAAGGTGCATTTTTGTGTCAATTTAGAATACAAAAAGTCGCGAATACGTGATGCTATCGTTGACTCGCATAATGTTCCAATGCAACTCTCACGACATAAAAAATGAACTAACATAATATGCATAACCTCAAAAACAAAACTATACTCTTAATAATTATAGTCACATTGCTATATATAAAAATTTAACTCTTACTACCCTAAATTCATTGTACCATTAAAAATCATTACCAAATATCTTATACGTATTGAATCAATAAAGTGGTTGCGTTTTACCTGAGTTTACTACACGTGTCATAAAGTAATTCATTTTGACATTTCAAGGAACCGGATAAGTTGAACTGATACTTTTTCATGTAGCCCCAACTCTATTCTCCTATACTGGTGGCATAAGGAAATAGTTTGTAACGACTGCTAATTTAATGACTATAAATGAGACTTTGCCCTACTGAAATATGGGTAGTAAAGCATAACATCTAATATACCCCATCTCAATTCTATTTGATGACATTGCTGCACTTGATTAAAAAGTGTTGGTCTGGTAAGCAAGCTCAACAGGCGCAGTCTCCCTTCACTATCTCCATATAATAATACTATACATCCAAATCCGGAGTATCCCGGAGGTCGAGCTCCGGCACAGTTTTTACGTGTTGGTAGGTAAAAGTGGAGAGAAAGTGTGTGCAATGGCTATAATGAGCTCGTTGGTTTCTCCTGCTTGATGCTTCTTTATTTAGTGCAATGTATGCAATGCACTATCTATTCTTTTCTATTTCTGCACAGGATACATGCAGCAATATGCCTTTACTAAAAGAACCACACATAGGTGTTTGGAAAAACTTATGCATAATTCACTTGTGGATGCATTATTAACAATTAAAGTTCAGTCGAATTCCTTAGTTTCACTGAAATGGAACAGTTTAGAGATCCGAAATTAATTCACACTTTCTGGTGAAAACAATGGACCTTTCACCCTGTAACATGGAAAGCTCTTTGGGACCACCAGAAGAAGAGGATAAGAAACCAGATGACATTGATTTACGATCATCAGCTGTCACCTCGCACACGGAGGCCGTGCAGGCACTGCGGAAGTATTTGCTGCGAAAAATGTCAAGTGAAGGTAAAACATCAACAGTTATATTGTCTGTTGTAATGTGCACACAAGAGTTTTTTTGGGTCTAATTCAATTGAATACAGAGAGCTCTGGTGGTGACAAGGAACTGGAATGCACGCCTGGAAAAGTTATCTCAGTAGCTGAGTCTGATGGGTCCAAGCTGTACTGCTCACTTGTACAAAGGCCTGCAGGTACGGAAATCAAAGTGGAATGCTGAAGAAAGAGGCTTAAATTTGACAAGATGAGAATATTGTGCTTTCTCTTTGCAGCGGTAACAGATGAAGCTAGCCAGCAACAGGGTAACAAGCGATGTCTTGCAAAACACAAAAGTTTAGACTTAGCTGATAGCACACACCTCACACCAAAAGGATCACGGTACCTCCGAACAGATCTCTGCATTCCAGTGCTCTGGAGCAAATGTAGTTTTTGTGATGATTTTTTCGAAAACGAGGAGCACCTCCGGAAGCACCTTCGAGATTCACATTTTCAGTATTTTCTCAATTACATACAGATGAGACCTCTCACGTCAACCAAAAGTCTGAGTGATTTGCCATTTAGTAGTGCGCTGCAGATTTCAGAGTCTGAGTCTCCAGCGAAATCTGAGAGTGGCGATCAATTCCATGGGCTGAAGAGCAATCATACCAAAAAACCTGTCAAATGTCAGGTCTGCCAAAAAAGCTTTACAACCAAATGGAATTGCAAACAACATTTAAAATGTCATGCAAAGGAGAATGGCACAATCATGATGGAGACTGATTCCTCAGAGCCGTCTCCATCTTCAAATTTCTGAAAATGTACGCATTAAACTGCATTCCTGGTAAACGAAAGAGTACTTATTATTATTAATTATAACGCAACATGAAGAAATATTTTACGGTGATTCTTTAATATCAACATGGATTCAACATAACTTTTAATGTAATTGACCAATTGGAACATTATTTCGTCAAATAAAACATAAAAACATATTGTTATATAAATAATTCTCTCTCTTCACATTGTCATTTTGCACTTTTCATCGCGCTCAATAGTATTATCCAGAGTATCTTCATTAACAGGAGTAACTTCCCAAACAAACCCTTTTACATCCCCTTGAAATATTGGCATTCGACTGAAAGCCATACGGATAGCTTTCTTTGGAAAGTCGCCAGCATAATAATAGCTTATCTTCCTGAACATCTTTTCTCGAACCCCAATTCTTATGAAATTGTCGTCTGGACTTGCATTCGGAATTAGTGCTGGTAAGTATTGAGCATGCATATCCCGAGAATAGTATGGTTCAAATGTCGTGTTTCCTTTGAGCATAGATGTTGCAGGCCTTTGGCTAAAAACAAAGAACAAATCTTGATCCATATTTTTCATGTAAAAGCCTAAAGATAATTCAGTGATGTTGTCAGGTCCCACAAATTGCCAATGAGCTTTAGTGTCATTCTTCAAATTTTCGATCGTGGCAGAAAAGGGAAGACGATAAACGAAAACCTGGGATCTTTGTTTGGTGTAGCAAGTGGAGTTCTGGTCGCATGGAAAGTTCCCATCGGTTGCCATTATGTAGCCATTATTCTCCGTACTCTTCAAGATTACCGGACCTTCTAAAATTTCTCGAACAACTTTCGGCATTGCCTTGTACAGTTGACTGTTCATTCCACAAAGTTGTTTGACTTTATGTGCCAGTGCAAAGACTTCTTGTCCACTGTCAAGTTCCCTGTGCTGCTCGAGCTCCTTCAAAAGCATGGAGAAACCCATGTACAGGTCGTTTCGAATGAGAAAATCCAAAACGTAGTAGAAATTGTCAGAGTTTCCCAAGTACGTGTATTCTATCAACGATTTCAAATAGCTGTTCACAAGATCAGGATCAGAACCATCTAAATAATTGACAACTTCTCCCCAGTACATGGAAGCTTTCTCCTGGTTGTTGAGGAGCACATTTGCCACGGCTTTGTCCAACTTTTGATCAGCAATATTTCTCTTAACCTGTTATAGTAAATGCATTACAAAAATGAATTTTTAGTTTTTACAAGTTTGTATTAAGTAAATGTGCATACCACAAATTTTTCAAGATTATCAATCGTTTCTGATAGGGACGTGAGATCTTTCTTTAGATCTGTGACCTGTTTCTCCAGTTCTTCCACCCTGACTTCTCTGTGAATTACATTACATTCAATACAAAGCTATTAGTACAAGGGGTAATTTGATACTCTTAGAATCGACTGGTTAAGGTATTGTAATTTTCTTACACGTCTCCATTTGTGAACGTCAGTAGTTTTAACAATAATAAGAACACTGACAACTTTTGAATCATTATGGGGCTTTCTGGGGTTTGCCAAGTTTTGAAACTTCGATTTCCAAAGATTCAAGGAGTGTGGATAGAAATGAAGCTCGCAACTGCTATAATGATTTTCCACTTGCAAATACGTGCAATCGATCGATCAACCAAAATGACTTACCTTCTGCTTGGAAAACTTGGAACTGAGTAAAACAACTTGACCTTGTGAAAACCTTCTTTGAAGATTTATCCCATACAATTTATATCATATCACAAAATGAGATCATGTTTGAAAAGGCAAATATTTAATTACCTCAAAACTTTCAATATTTTCCTCAGGTTTTGATAGCCGATGCCAACATAACATGTTATATTTATGCATGTATTATGTTGATTATATTTCATCAAGAACCATGATTTTTACGTTTTAAGTATCTTTTCGCTTTTATTTAACTTTTATGTTTTGACATCTGACATGAAAGAAGAAAACACAGCATTCTCCGTGAATTTTCATGATCACTTTGCTATAACATTGTCCTATTTTTATAATCTCCCGACTACTCATTGAACAAACTTTATTGCTTCTTGACCAATGATTTATAACAAGAAGAACATACTAATGCATGCCTATGGCATGATACTCTACAATTAGATTTCTGTAAAAGGTGAATGTCTGGAGCTTACACTAATAAAATTTTATTCAGTTTCAACAGGAAAGCTTCATTATCACAACGAAAATCCATATATGCCATTGAGCAAAGCTATTAAAATGTTGTTTAATGGCAATTCAGGTTTCAGCATTAGTCTGTTTTCTACTTATTGCATTAGTATCCATTACCAATCAGCGTTATACAATTTTGCACTAAATTAAATAAAAGGCACGACATTCAACAAGTTGGAAAGAACTCCGAGTTTTAATTAGTCAGCGTATTCTGAATCAACCCCTTTGCAAACAGTTGGAGTGACCATCGTAATCAGAGTTGATTTCATGCTGAGGTCCCGCAAGGCCTTTTCACCAATCTGTTTAATGAAAGAGATCAGACTCTCATTGACAAGTAATCTTCCATGTTGATGACTGATGCCTTTATCAGTTAGCTAACCTTTGTTCTGGTCAGCAATAGACTGCTCAAGGAAGGTACGTCCATAAGACCTTGATAAACGGAAGAATCCGTGATATTCTCGTACCTCCGGAATGTTAGCGTGAATTTCCACAATTCTTAAATTATTAAAATAAGAATACGGTTATCAAGGATAAAAATAATTAATTAGTCATAATTATTACGAACTTACTTTTTAGGTCTCCAATGTAAGGAAATTCTCTTTGTGAATCAACCCGCCAGGGGCTCTCAGCAATGAGATAATTTGGGTTTCCTGTGATGCCAACATCGCTCAAGTGTCTATCAAAGACTGTAATTTCTTCAAGATTCTCCAGTTCTTTGAAAACAACTCTTATAATCTCATCAGTTAGAGCCATCATCAAAACTCTCAAATTCTTGAACCATGAGCACAGCAGTTTTGCTGCTTGTGGAGATGTCAAAGTATACCCAAAGTTGAGTTCATGCATTTCCTTTCCATTATAATCTTTAAGTGCTGCACTTTTGAGTATGATATCATCTAATCCCATCTCCCAATTGAATTCCTCCTCCGTCAACCATAAATAAAGCTGCCTCAACTTTGGCATAATCTCAATGAAATTAAAATTCTCTCCGAGAATATCTTTTGACACACACAGTTTGGAAAGGCAAGGGAACCTCTGAAACTTAAAAAGCTCCAGTGAAGCATCTCTCTCTTTCTCAGAATGGATGCAGAGGTTTTTGAGAACTGGACTGTATTGCCTTACGAGATTGACAAGGGATTCGAATTTTATGGAATCATTAGTGACAAGGGTTAATGATGTCAACGGGAGGCAAATAATGTCAGAGATTTTGTAGAGATGAACGTCAGAAATATTCATTGGACAATCAGGTTTCCTGTCAAATCAAATAAATATTTTGCATGACATGATTTTTAATAAGGCATCAGCAAGCATTATTACATCTATCTGTTATCAAGTTTACAGAAATACTTACGCATTTTGAAAGAACTTTAAGTCTGTGATGCTTCCTAACTTGTTGGAGTGTTCTCGCACAGCACGAAGTGCGTCCAAAATCTTTGAAATTTGATCACTTTGTGTGGAGCAGGCAATATTTAATCGCTATAAAAATTATTTAAAAAATTACTTTGCAGCTTGATTGGGCAGGTTAAAAATTTACAATATGATTTTAAATACAGAAGCATATACCTGGATGTTGGGGAAAGCATGTAGAATTTCCTCCCAAGCAAGCGGAAATTCCTCACTTTCTAGTTGATCGTATGAAAACTCAGTAAGATTACCATTGACATATGAAATTTTCTGATTTCGTTCAATGTTCTTTAGCTGTTCCACTGTGACATGGTCGTAATAATCATAGCTTATGTTTGGCTCGTCAAAGTCTTCTGTCTTCACTGCGTCCTCGACGCTACTGAATTCATTTTCATTTGTGATTGTGTAAAACAAACAATCTTCAAGTGTCAGAGATTCCAAGTGAGGTGCCCATTTATAGAGTACATTCCTGATGGTTTCCACTTCATAGAATATCACATTTGAAAGATAAAGCGATTTCATAGAAGGTCCACAAATAACCCAGAACTGTTTCAAGCTTTTCTCTCTCTTCTCATTTATAGCCCAATGGTCCAGGTAATAGTTTTCGAATGGAGCGGGATTTTCAGCAGAAAAAGAAGAAACCATGTCGAGAAAGTTTCTAAATGAGTAGTGGTCATGATCAGCTTTCCCTCCTCGGACGAGAACTACTTTGCTTTCTTTCTGTAGAAAAGGCAGGGCAGCTTTACTCCATGTTTTGCAGACTAATCGTGACCTCTTTAAGGATTGTAGTGGCAGGAAAGAAAATATTTTTCCAAGGATCTGCAAAATTTGCATTTGCCTTATTACCTTTCATTTCAAATTCTGTCCCTGGTTTATTAGAACGCATGGTTTATTAAACGAAACTAATAATGCCCTTTAGTTTGGTTAATAAATTATGCAGGTTAGTGAAGTTATGGGGAGAATTTATACACTTACAATTGGATTAAACAATGGGTGCACTTCGGTACTCAAGGCTGACATATTGCTTTAAAAAATATAAGTCACCTTCAGGCAGTTAAATTATTTAAAAAATTATCTACATGTAAAACAATCTGATGTACTGTTTATGTCTTTTCTGGAGCAAGTCGAACACATTGCAGTTCAAAATGCATAATACGAAATATCGATTTTCCATGCAACAAAAAACTATGGGTGGTGGTGTGCTTTCTTTGGTGGAGTAAACACCTATAGTATAGGTCCTATACATATGAACAACGTACATAGTGCGCTTGGCAAACTTTTACCATTGTCCAGCGCTGCAGAGCTCTTGTTCTTCTGCTTTCCGTGACCTATGAAAACTATGACGTTCAAAGGAAGAAAACGTGGAAAATGAATTATCATAATGTTAAATTACAAGAGTCTTAATCTGAAAACATAATTTCAAAATAAGCATTTATTTTAATCTGAACTTTAAATCTACAATCAATATTTAGACAAAATACGTTTTCAAAAAAGCATTCATCCCACTAAAGCTGCTTTGTAAATAACATTAAATATTTCAGAAGCAAATACTTCACAATTTTACCTCATTTAAAAACCATTAGCTTAAGTATAAGGTTCTTATATGTACATACCTGAATTAATACTAATTAAGCTAGTAAACACATTAACATTCCAAATTCCCACAAATTGAAGTTCATAAATGGTATTATATAATTATATTGAACTTAAACATTAATAGTCAAAGTCGATTTTAAGAAAGAACTAAAGCATGCATACGTACAAGCTGGACTGTTTTTACCAAAATTATCTGAAATGAAGAAGCGTCAAGCAAACTCTCTGAAAAGATTATGGAAAGCAACTTGACATCAAGCAGACGTGGAGGTAGGAAATGTGATTTGACCGGATGGCGGGTGAACAACCGATAATTTCGATGGCAAATAGACTCTTGAAGTAAACATTGGCGATGAGAAAAGGGCTTCCAATTCTGTCTTTTGTCCTAATTGTTGTAAAATTTGAACTTCATTCAGCCATGGATCGTGATTCTGAAAGAAAAAATGGATTTTTTAATTGCAGATAGTTAAGAGGGTAATTCAAGATAATAGCATGTAATTATGCAACATTATATGCATATACCTGAAGACTGATGCGCTCAGCTACAGAATTTAACTTTTTACGATCTCGATCAGTTAGTTCAGCGGAAGCGTTCAAGGTGAGGGACAAGGATGCCTGCTCGGAGGGAAGCAGTCCAAGCCAAACCAAATCAGGAACAGACAAATCAGTGGTTAGGTAATAATTCTGATTGTCATCTCGTTCATTACTGTTTCTGTATGAGCCCCATTTGACCACTGCAGCAATTTCTATTCCATACGGATCACAGTCAACTAGTGCGTAGACTTTCAGTTGATAAATTCGATTTAAGATGCACATTAGCCTTCTGGTTTGCATGTCAGGATAGCCCTTTCCTACAAAAACATTGACATCAAACCAAGTGTTCGCTAAAACGATATACTGTTTTGAAAACGAATTTGAAACTTACCAGTAATTAATATAATAGGTCCCAACGTGGCGAATACATCCTCATCCAAAAGCCTCTGAAAGGTGGCATCTTTCTCGACGAACAAAATGTACTTCGCATTGGTAGTAATGGTCAACTCTATCAAATACATTATTACACAGGTATTTAAAAAGAGATTAACTTCCAATTCAATTAAGAAGATCAATTGCAACGGGTAAAAATAGTTAATAATACCATGAAGTTTGTTTGGAACAATCACTCCGTGGGGGAAGTCCAAAGCCTTGACCGTATCACCGTCCGCACTTTTGAAACAAATTGCGCCAGCCACGAGTCCCTTGGCAGAGGCTTCAAGGCACAAAGCCTCACGCGGAACCTGAACAATGGCAAATCACGACAGTGTTAATTTTTTAACATAACTCAAAGGATAGAATTATTTCGTCTTTAGTTTAGAAAGGGAATTAGTAAAGCAAAGATATGATAGATTTCAAACCTTGAGAAGCAATGAGAGTTCCTTGATGGCATTGGAGAGGCGACTCTGAGTTCCAAAAAAGTTCATACTCTCATAGTACAAATCTCGGAGGGTAGATGTCTGATTCTGCTGGATCATTCGGTACACCAAAGACATGACATAAATCTGCATGGTGAATGTCCTGTGACTTCGCTTCCCAAATATGATTTTCGTTGTCAGGCCCGGATTCTGCTGCACTCTCCGAATGTCTCGACTATTGTTGATCAGGCGGGGTCGTTCCAGAACCGGTGCGCGGTTGTCCACAATAGCATCTATGATACCTAGTATTAACGTCTCGATCGTTTCTTTAGCCTTTTGTTTCTGAAACTGCACCTCATTTCTTAACGATTGAGCGTAGCCACTTATTCGCTGGGACTGTGATGCCGTCGATGATGATGAAGATGACACCTCCAACGCGGCAGACGATGACGATTGTGCCTGAAAGGACTGGGATTGGGATTGTGACGGAGAATGGCGTTCTGCGGAGAGGCCTGACAATCGACGAAGTGACTGAGATTGAGAGAAAAGATTGGGGGATGACGCTTCCGTCAACATCATCAATTGTTGCGAAAATTGTTGGGAGTGCTGGGATTGGGACTCCGAACGATCCATTTTAAAATGAAAATGAAGACAAGAAACTTAACCTTAAAAACTTTTTAAAAAACCACACCACTCCATAAAAATACTAATGATAACTTCCGAACTTTTCCACAAGGTATTAATTAGTAATTCCGTAACTCCAGGTTTGGTTAACGAAAAAAAATTCTCCAACAAGCTAAAAAATATGCTGAGAACTTCAAACACAAAGCTAGGAGCAAAACAGCTTATTATTTAGGTGTCTGTTTCAATCGACGAGCAATCAGTCAGACAAATATACAAAAAGTGATTCCTTCTCCAGCACTGCACTGCATTCTCTGAAAACCTGATTAGCCAAACAAACCCAAAGTAGAAGATGGACAATGAACGCGTAGCGATTTGAGCCTTTACATTTGTGGCGCGGATTCTCTTTTTGAAAAGAAATGTCATGTTAGAAATTGTAGGACGTTTGGTGTTTGGTCCTTTTCATTTTTATGAATTTCAGTGTCGACAACACGGACCAGTCTAGCAGGTCATGCGTTAAGGTCATCGCCCTCTTACAATTTCAAGGAATTCGTGTCGGCCGTCTCCTTTTCATTTCATCATTGTTACACAACCACAACATAATTTGTATCCTTTTAGCTCAGCCCACCATCAGAACACCGCACCGAGCCACCGACGACAGACAGAGACAGACAACGCAATGAATTTTTATACATTTCAAGATGAAAGGTCAAGCCAGGAAACTAATACATATGCGTCAAATTATCAAAATGCAATCAGTTTAGGTATTTAGAGAAAACGTCTGAGCAAATGAGTAAAGAACATGAGTAAAGTATTTTTATTTTTTAGCGATAGCAGTGTTAAAATGTATGATATCACAATTAGTTCAATATGTTAAATTTTTCTTGAATAGGTCGATAGTGATGAAAAAGTTTAAAATGACGAGAAATTACGTTTGTATTTAAAACATGATATTATAGCGTTTGAGTCGTCCACTAAGTGACGGAATTATCAAGCCCACTAGGGCGACTGTGAGAAGCGCCGGGTTTTCCAGTTGCATTCGAACGTGAATATACGACTTTAGCAGACGAAACTGAAATGCGAGATTTCAAAGATATTTTCATTACGTTGCCCCAATTTTCAAATTCAAACTTCAAGTCTGTATTTGTATGTATTCGATTTACCTTTTCCAGGAATTGGTCTGTTTGTCCGTCTGCAGTTATCCTGTTGCGTGCCCAAATCAATGAGTCTGCACTCTCCTGATAATCATCCTGCATAGAAATGTCAAGACCACTTGAAATATCATTCACATGATCATCCTCTTCGACTACTCCCAAATCCATCAATGCTCCCTTGACATCAGTGCCCCCAGCACCTGACACAAAGTCATTCAACCAGACATGCACTTGTCTTGCCCAATCATTGGTCACCACAGCTTGCCATATTGTGAAGAATATCAAAAAGTATACTAGCACAATGCAAGCGATATCTGCGTTCACTTTTCTTACAGTGACTGGATCTAGCGGGTCCCTTTCTTCCATGGTCGCATTACTTACATTCTGAGACTGAATATTCGAGTGGTTTAAATGTTCCATTGGGGGAAGAGGGAAAATCGGTGGCGTGAAATTCATTGTCTCATTCAGAAAACCACCAATTACCTCCATTGTGGGTCCCCCAAACAAACTAGAAAATATGCTTACAAAAATTGATTTGACACTTGCAATCAGATTTTCAGCGTCGACAATAGTTCCAACAATGGTCAGTAAAATAGTCAGAGATAAATAAATAGAAAAGAAACTGTTTGTGGTCTTAATATGATCGGCAGCATGAGTGTATAAAATTTTGAATCTACTTAGATGACATATTTCTGGAACTTCCCTTCTACTTATCATTTCATACACCAGAGTTTTGATGATCGACAATTCGAAACGGATTGCATAACAAAATGTACAGTACACTGGAAATGTAAGCGTCACGAAAATGTCCACAGAAAACTCCCATATTGTTTTCCATACGTTAAATACGGTCAAATCAGTAAAGGTATATTTTCGATAACTAAAGTACCTAATCACATGAACACAAATGGTAACGATCATGAGGAGTACTAAACGAAGTCGATATCCACCACAGGCAATTTGGCTATACATCCGGTATTTTTGGTTTAGAAGAGTGACAATGTTATTGATTTGGAACCCACGTAGCCAGACGTAATTTAGAGGAATGACAACAGGTATATCACGTATAAAATCGATGAGATCATAAAACAATGAAGTTTCATAAACGCCAGCTATGAATAAGCTGTTAATCAGTGTTGAGAATATGTATAGAAAGTAGAGATTTACGAACACTGTAAGAATCAGTATAATGAAAGTTAACAGAGTTAAAAAAGGGTGTTTTGAGCAGTCGACGAGACATTGAAGCCATTTTCGTGTAGTCCTAATTGGGGGTCGCTCAATCAAGAAGAGGTAAAAAGGACCACCCCAGAAGATGAAAGGTAGCGTCGTAATTGCGAATGTCCTCGACCAGTAGGATGATGGTGATGATGACCCTGACTTTTGAATTGGGTATGACACTTTATCTGGGATTTCATAATGCCCCTCATCATCTTCGTGGGCAGACTTAACAGACACGACGGTAGAACTTGTTCGTTTAGTTAATGCGGAAGCTGATGTGTAGTCGTCCATCATTCTTCCAGAAAATTTTAATGTGTTTGGATTACAAGTTGAGTAGAATGGGTATTGTTGCTGAAAGCTGAATTTGTCTTTTGTTTTCGAATACATTTGATGATTTGATTTGTAAACCGAAGTCGGGCTTACTATTCCCAATTTTTGCAATGATAGGATATCTACAAAGCGTGGCACTGATACGAATCTATTTGAATCTATAATTATTCTTAGAAAAGAGAGAAAAGTGATATGATGATAAGATTTATATATTGTCAAGAAGACCACTACTTGTCCGAATGAGTATGACAAGTGAACATTACTTTGTTACCTTTTACATGTAAAAATAGTGTGATTATGTTCGTTAAAATCAATATATTGGCAATAGCGTGATAAAAAGGAAACATGCAAGCTGGAAAAAATAAGCCGATCCATAATGGCGAATATATGTAAGCTCATGAACTCACGTTATCGTTTGTGGTGCTACAAATTGGCTGCAAGATATAATGTCGTGTTGTTTGGGTTTGCGACACGTAAAAGTACTATATTGATGACGAATTGGAAGCTGGAATAAGTACGTGTAAGTATAATTGACATATTGGCTAATTTTCCTGTAGAGTTGGGCGAAAATTGTTTTTGCATGTTTTTTTCTCTCAACTTCTAGCTGAAAAGACCTTCGAGTTTCAGTTTTCAAAACATATATTTTGACATTTTGCATTGACACGTGCTGCCTATTGCTTTCAACCGGAAGCGTCAAGTTCAAATTTCAAATACTAACGATACGAATGTGGAATAGTGGAATGTGTTGTGGTTGTTCATATGAACTCATGATAATGATATGGTCAACAATAAAAAATATCTCAATATATTGATGCCATGAATTTTAAGATAAACTAAATTCTCAGCCTTTAATAAATAGTTTGTAATTGTATAGTAGTATACTTAACCATTAGACATTTATTTGAAGTTATAAAACTGACTTAAGATAAATGTATGAAACGAAAACTTTGTAAATGAGATGCATTAAGCTGACGAAGACAAATCCATTGAACATCTACAAAATTAGAAAGCATCTCTTCAGTTAAAACCAATTTCAAATTAGATTTAAAATTTGTTATTGATGATGATTCTTACCTGGGGATGAGCAGTGGCTGATGTCCAGTCTATCACAGCGTAAATAAAGAGGCAAAAATGTATGAGAATAGTTATCACATACGCTGCAATCCATGATCGCCTCAATGTCAGAGACTTCTACAAGAACCACATGAAATAGAGTGCTGCATTATTTTTGTTATCAATTCATGCGCCAATGATTTCGGATTCTACAAATAAATAGAGTAACTTACGACAGTTATTAAAATAAGACCTATTGCATTAACGGTAACTGTAATAACGGAAATGTCATTCCCATATTCAGGGGGTGCAGAATAACCTAAGTATTTTCCAGTTTCCAGCAAAAAGGCAGTGACTGGGTAGTTAAAGCTTCGGTGAACATTAATAGCCTGTAAAATCAGATCGACAAAAAGTTCATCTCATTCTGTCGTGGTTGTGTATTTCAAACTATATTTTTGTCCAATTGGTAAACCCACTATTTCTGAGATGAGGAGTATAACAGAAAGTTGTTTCAAATGCTCCACATAATAGGCGCGTATTGCACCAAATCCTTCTGCGACAGGATGTATTTTTGCACTGGGATCTTCGTCGCACACAACGCGAACCAGTACCTGAATTCCTGTTACCACTTTAAATATAAATAGCACAGACCCCCACAGGAATGAAAAGATTAACATTATAGCGGTTCCTCCGTCAAATTTATAGTCCCATTCTTCCTGGATCAAAAAAGTAAGATGAAGACAATAATATGGCTTGTCAGTATCATGTTCAATTTGTGAGTTCAATTGTTCCAGCCGTGCACTAAGCTTGATCTTACCCTTATATCTAGATATGCTGACAACAAAGTTCTTGAAATTGTAACCAAAATCCATACTAGCAGTATGTGTTTGTTCACCTGTGAAAACGATATGTGTTATGCAATTATTATACATGTGCTCATCAGAGAAATTCCAAAATTTCATAATCAAATACCTTGCATATTATTACAAGCCACAACAATGCGTCGAATAAAACTTGAAAAACGTAGAGTACTATAAGGAAAGTGTACTGGGGATACTCTGAAAAAATTATGTGCAATTTTAATTTTAACGATTACAACCGCCGGTGTGTACACTGAATCATGTTTAGACAAAGTGGTTTTGTAAAGCTGGAACTCACCCTTTAGGTCAGATGCCAAATGACGCGGGGGCTCACCATGCTTCCCATACATATACTCGGCAAAGCCCTCAGCAACTCCATGGAATACTGAATTGAATGTAAGTGCCTGGAAGGGTCATCATACATACTTTCAAGTACAAAATGAAACGAAACACACACATGTGGATGAAGGGAGCTCTAAAGTAAGGCCCGTACCGTTTCAATGATTGCCACAAGAATTAAGCAATTACCCAGGGACAATCCGAGTCGATACCATGGTCCTAACCCCATTTTACAAAAGACACTGATCACTTATGCACTACAAAGATAAATACACCTAAAGATGAAATCCACCGCGTGCACGTAATTTCTGTCGCACTTTGTTTTCCAAAATTTCCTCATAAATCTTATTCACTCTAATAATGTGGATAGAAGCACACACCTGAAAATATAATTGGCGAAAGAATACATGGCGTCTTTTCCATTGTCTTGTTAGTACCAACACCATCACCAACACAAAAAAGTAGAAAAAACGGCCACGGCCAGACAGATATTCAAATTACGTTCATGATGACTACAATTAATCCGAAGTGGGCTATTTTCACTCCACAGCCTTGTGCTCCGCTTACATGATGCCCGGCGAGTTCCTCATTAACAATTTCGAGGTCTCTCTACATTCACGCATGCTGTAAAAATACACATTTCAGATTTTTAGACCGTCCATACAACACCGGTTTCCTTCCCCTTTCAAAAATGCAGAGTCGCAGCAACGCTTCTTCTTCAGCCGTGGTGGAAACAGCGAAGCAAAAGCAGAGTGCTCACCAAAAACACACGACTGATTCATCTGCAATATTCTATTATTAATGCCATTTCGCCGGAGCAAGGAAGAGATTTCGAACTGAGAGGAGAGCAGATTATTGCAAGACCCTCCATCCTCCACTTACCAATTCACACTCGCTTCTTGCCGACAAAAATTTCTCGCGTTCATCCTCAGAAAAAATGGTACATCCACGTCTCAATATTTACTTCCTGCAAATAAATGCCATCTTACATACGTGCACTACATAACATGCTGCCTGACAAATTTTATGTTACAACGTGCGCAAGTGTATCTTCATAACTCGGGATGATGATGATGACGATGAAGTTCGAAAAGCTCTTACGGAAGAATACAGAGATTCTTTCTGAATACATCTTTGAGTCTGTGGCGGTGGCAAGCAACCAGAGCATCATCAGCATATTATGCATTCATTTTTGTGGTGGCTGAGGCTGAGAGTGTGACACACAATAGACGAGGACAAGAAGACACAGCGACACGTTTAGGGAGGAAAATCTTATCAGGCAGACAAAGAGCCAAACCTTATCATGTTCCTCTGTGCCAGTCTTGCTTTCATGGTATTGTGTTTATTATGAACATATACCTATATTGCTGCATATTTTAAGAAAGATAATATAACAGAGAGTAAATGGAGCCTTTCTGGCAAAAACTCAAGTGGACCAATGCCCTTCATGTACACACTCTACAGATATTATGCTCCTCTCCTTTCGGTTTCACGATTCGAGAGAATAAATTCTGTCGTGAAACAAATAAAAGAATACGAAAGCCATGCGTTCAGTCCTATTACGTTGATGGTAAACGCATAGACATGCTGATAGGGATTTTTGGAGGTTGAGCGGTTCAAGATTTTTGCTAACGGATTTTTCTTGGGAGAGCACTCACTGGTCTGAAGTTTAACGTGGAACGTCAGCGTACTTAGATTTCAATAGAATATAAGGTACATCTTATAGTTTTGTCAGTTGGATCATCTATTATTCGATCAGTGTCTGGTAAGAACGGTGTAATTGCAGAAACTGTTGTTATTACACAATATGTATTGCTGAGTAAAGGAATCTTTCTTTACTTTTTATTCACTCCCGGTTTTCGAAAATTAAATCATCTAAGAATGGGGATAATATATAAGAGATATTATCTCACACGTTATCTTTTTTTCTTATTTATTTCACAAAAACGTCTATAATAATGGACAAATGTGAAGGGATATTGCGACGTATGCCATGGAGCAGTCTTTTTTATTTTATAAATCACTATTCACCGAGTTTGTTTTCATAGCACAGAGATTCCATCCCGTGAACACGACATTAGAGTATTTTATATGCAATATTTTACTCTATAGAAGGAGGAGCTATCAAACAAATCCAAACCACTCATCCGCCTCTCCAATTTTTCAGTTAAATTAACTGAAGACACCGAAGAACATTAATAACAACAGCTCACACTCTGCCAATGAACAGAGTTGCAAATTTTAATGCTGTCTAGACTTAGACCCCTCTTGAGTCTTCATTCCATACAATCGGGAAACTTCAGAATACATTATTTCATTATTTTGCTGGAACAGCTATTAGCGTAATTTCAGACTAATCGGCATTGATGAAAATTGTCTGTTATGCTTTTTATTTTCACATTTCTGATAAAGTAAAAAGGGTGTTCCATAAAACCAGGCAAGTAGGCAACTGTAAAGGATCATAAGTTATAAGAGACATGGTGGCGCTTTTGTAGCTAAAAAGCTAAGACAGCAAACATTCACGAAACGAAGTATGTTTACAATACATGCATGCATGATGTATCTCGCTTCAGTGGAGTCTCGATGAGATTTCCGTGTGATGTTTTTCCAGATAAGATCCCATTCGAATGGATTCGAGACAGTGACAGTAGTATTCACAGAAATATTTAATCTCTTGGCAAGAAGCGGCAATTATATTATGTTTAGATGGGAATAGTTGATTTTGATACTACTAGTGTAGTGACAAGAGAATCTTTTCACCAAATTCGTGAATGCATAGGTAGGGAAGACATAAGCCAACCTAGTAAATAAAGGTCAGCTTGTATCACATTCCACAATAAAAATGTTCCGTTAAAGTGGAATTCGAATTTTATTGGACCACTTAGCGTTTCATCATGTTCAGCTTATCACAACTTCTAATCAATTTTATGCGTTTTTGCATTGTGGAAAGCATCGTAAAATAGATATTAAAGAGATGAATAGAGGCGGAAACTGGTGAATTATGCTTTTAGGCAAATAAGATGAAGCATGTACACATGCTATGCAAAAGTTCTGACATACGAGTTAACGTACGGCTCACAATTGTGCACGGCAATAAGGACATTAATGATCAAGACATCTTCTACATCCGCACGTGCGTGGTGATGGGAAAAGGGGTTTACGAATGGCTTTTATTCTGCGATTTAGTCTTGAGAGGTACAAATACAATCTCTTATTCAACACCCAGCACCATTTCCATTTGAAACTTGCTTATTATTACTGTCTTCATTGAAACCATACAGATGGAAGACAAGAGCGAGAGATAACATGTCGTTTTTAAATGATACAAACCTTTGGAAATGATACTGGCTTTTGATGTTTCGTTGTTCAATCCCAATGCTCAAATCTCAACCATCTATCTTTTCTTGACTGCATGTCGAACCATAAACCAACCAACCACTAGAAGTCACAAGAAAAGTGAGAGGAAAGGAACGCCAACGGAAGGAAACCAATTTTCATTTCACATCGCATCCACATCTTTCGTTAGCGTTTTTTAGTCCCAAGTTCCTTTGCCAGAACAAGTAGTAGTAGTGGTGAAGAAGCCTCTAGACACGTCAGACTCAGCTAGATTCCAATTCAGTTGCTGCTACTTGAAGAGATAGTAATGTGTCGTCATCATCGTCATGCTAGTTGAGTTGAGTCTGTGTGAATTTGTCTGCAGCTTTATATGATATATCTAAGCGAACCATGTCGCGCTGTGCATGTGTCGGTTCTTGCGAGTTTAGGTAGTTCATCTTGATCTTCCAAAGAAATTTGAAAGGAAGAAAGAGAAGAAAAATAGTCATATTTTTACTTGTCGCGTTACTAATTTTTCTTGTAAGCCACTCTATATAGTTCCTGTGTCTAATTGAAGCATTTACAGTACACTGAAAATGTAATACGCTTCAACTGGCTTTCTCCATTGCATATGATGAAGAACAATGAATGAATATTGAATGAGTTGCAATATAGGTATGTCGCTCATGAAAACGAAAGAAATCTTGTTCCTTGCCTCCTACACTTTCTAAATTTTTGTGAATATTGAAAATGTATATGCCAACTTAGAGTTGAGTGTTTAGACCTTAAAAGAGTTATCCTGTCAACAGCTTTCATCAATTTAATAATGTCGAAACTTGAAATATGAAAATTTTTCGGAAAAAAACCTTACATAATATATGCTTAGAGTAGTACATGTGTAAATATAGCCAGCTAGAGATGTAAAAAGATCTAAGCGCTATACACGATGATGCAAAAGAACTTACAAGTGGATATTATATTTCAAGAAGATTCCCTTAAACTCTTCCTTTCTATATCATGTCATTTAGCAGCGTTTGTTGTATGTTAATGTTCACTACGGGACTCTGTCAGTGACAGCTCATGCACAAGACAGGTGAACTGATTAAGTTACATCCGAAAAAAATACATAACGAAAAAGACAACTTTTGCCAGTACAGCTAAAATGTAAATATTATTATTAGAACATGGATGATTGGCTGTTAGTTTAAAAAAAGAGAATTTATATATTTTATTTTCTCAACACCAATCCCTCTCTACAGTTGCTCGTTATCTCTACTTCTCCTTCAGTCGTGCAAGTTGCTTTTCGACTGGTGGATTATGTAACGGGAAATAAAAGACCCTCATAAAATACTCGTGTTAAAATAATTACTGTCCCATTGGTTGTGATTTCGTTGATGCATTTCGAAAAGCAACACAATCAACAGAGAGACTTATTGGATTTTTTCTCACTTCCAACATGCACAATTAAATTGCACATGGGATTCACCGCAAGTGCATGCTTTGTCTATGCGACACTTTATGATGCTCTGTTATTACTCCAACAGGCAAACGCATATAACACAACACAACTGAGAATCTTTTACTCTTTTCACAGCGGTTGAAAACTTGCGAAGCGAAACTCATTAGAATAGTTTTCATACCAAAATTAATTTAAAGTACTGCCGGTGGTGCTAGCATTCCTAGAGCGAATTCTTCAAAGCAAGAACCAAGCATTAGCATTTTCCTTGGGAGCTGTTAAGAAGATAGTAAAATTTTGAATGTGCTGCTTATTATTGTTATTTTTTTATGTTATGTGCAACCCACCATGCTAGTACAAGCCAACCAACAAGCAATAAATTCCAAATCACCACACCACCGCCTCGTTCTTGTTCGAAAGCTATATGTGCATACCTACGTGCACATTTAAATATTGAAGCATGAGAAGCTCATAGGTCTACCAAGCTGGATTATTTGAACACAGAACGAAGAAATGCTGGGATAAAATCTTTACCACAACAGAGATGGCTTTAAGCAACGATCGAAATCTTATATTTTGACACATTCTCACAGTAGAAATAATTTATTGATTATTGTCAGTGTCACATTACAGATACAGACAAAAATATATGCTTGTCTCCACTAACGCTATATTTATGTTAACACTACAATTACAATTACGTTTATATTAGCACATTTGTCTATACTTTGCTAGTCATATCTAAAGAATCTCTCTGGATTATACACTTTGAAAGGGATAAAAATATACAATAAACATGTCAAACGGCTAAACAATAAAAGAAATTGATTGTTGAAAAATTACATAACATCCATGCGTTCTCTAAAACTATCTATTGTATAAAATACACTGCAACATGTATGCTTATCTAAAACATTATAATAATTGTATTATGCTGGTCCAAAAATACATAAGCATAAAACGGAATGCATTATAATGAATCTACCAAATCAAAAATGTATATCTCTCTGAAGGAAAGGATTAAATAAAGCAACAAACTTGTATAAAATTTTTATTGCTATCCTAACTAAAAATATTCTAATTAAGAATCTAGCTATTTGACTCGTAGTGACCGCTGCTTATTCATATTGGTGAGCATAAGGGAAATGTAGGATGTCAGTAAGTCGTCCATTTTGTATCCCAACGAGGTTTCACATAAAAGTTTTGATCCACGCACAAGGTTGCCGATCGTCATGTGGAAGTAAGTATTTCCAGACGACCAGTTCGATATTTTTGTGAATGGATGGGTGACCAGTATTTCCTGTTGAAAAGGGACAGTCAGACAATGTAGTAATATTTATCACAACTAATTTACGTGTCTACTATTAAACGCATGCATAGACCGGCGGCGTACCTTTGTTTGAGGATGAATCAAGCTAACGCCTTGCTTATTGATAGCAATTAGTAGCAACTCTGGATAGCTTGGATCTGTCGTCTGCTTAACTTCAAAAAAGGCTGAGCCAAAAGTAGGCCAGCGGTAAATTATTTTCAAAAAGTTCTGCTTGGCATCTTCAGGGCTCATTCCTAATTTACAATTGAACAAACATAAAGAATTCAGATTTCATTAATTGAACATGTTCGTGCACCACTTTGCCTTCTCTACCTTCGTTTCCATTTTGAAATCATATAGTCACACATAAACAACATGCTAGACAAGTTGAAGCTCTACGCTCTTTGTCTCTCTCTCTCACACGCAAACACGCGACACGCAAGGCTAAAAGGACAAGTATACGAATATTTATGATTCCTTACCAGCGTCTTGATTGTAAGCTGCGACAATGGCCCGTTTCCAATCATTGGGACTCTGGAGTTTTGCCAGATCCGATGGGATTAGCTCACGTAAAAGTTGACTAGAAATGATAAAAGTAGTCATTCATTCTTTAATTTTAAACACACCTTCTCGGGTTCCTACACATGTGTAGGTACACACATTACACTTGATGATATGTGATATTACAATGATTCTCTGTAATATAGAATGTTTTACGTACGGGATTTGCTGCAACTCTTGCTTGCTTTCGTCAAAACGTACACGATAAATTAGTGCTGCTAGTTTGGCTGCCTCTTCTTTACTGCATTTATGATAACCTATCAAAATTGTATGCAATTTTAGAATGGTGTAGCAAACTTGGGATTTATTTTTTTTAAATGCTTTATAATGTGCCCCCTTGTATTTCTGTATAAAATACCTCTTAAATATTTTGGCAGCTCTTGATGATAATGGAAAATCAAATCAGCCATGCGGTCTTTCCCTGGAATCGTGTTTGTCCACAATTTGCGCATAAAGAACACTTGATACGTGAATTGTGGGATTGTTCCTGTTAATTGCAAATCATCATTTGAAAAAAAGCACATCTCAAAACATGGAATAACGTCTATTTTTGGACATGAGTCTATAAATAGGGAAATATATTATGATGTATGTACCATCCCGCGTAGGCCTTGCTCTCTTAATCCAGTCTGTAAGATGTCTCACAAAGTCAAAGAAGAAATCTGCTTCTGGGACTGAAATGACTTTGTCAGCAATTTTAACAAATAAACTAAATCCTTCTGCTGAGCGCAACGTGAGACGCTCTGCAATATTTGCACAGAATTCTTTGGCTCGAGTAGAGGAATCAACTTCAAACGCTTCGTCCATATCGTCAGGAAAATAAACTTTGTGAAATATCTGAGTCGTCTTATGCTGGATGGCTTCCACTTCAACCTGTGTTTGCGTTCAACAGACACACATTTTACAATCATTTGAGCAATTAAGAAGCAATAGGAAATGTACTCAGCATGTACTTAAAATGATAAATAGGTCTCTCCATTTAACAAGCAATATGTTGTTTCTGATAGCAAAGCTTACCTGGTGTGGAGGATATTTCCTCTGGCCTACTTTCAATGTTTTCTGAAGTCTCTGCAACGAATCTTGGGCAACTGGGTGTCTACGCGTTCTGAGAAATTGGCTGAGTTCCTTTAATAATGTTTGCGAACAGGCAAACAATCCGGTTGCTAGCCACATAAGCTCCCAGCCGCGCTCTTCACTGAACTTATTCCGATTATCAGTCAACTGTTTCATAATCTGGCAGTATACCTCATCTCTCAAAATTTCTTGTTTCAAAGGTGTATCAAATATTGAGTCTGTGAGCTCATTTCCAATCTTTGACCGTTTGTGTGGAATATCACCCATGTACTTGAGGATGGATGTGAAGATGAAACACGCATCTTCTACTAATCCTTCCTTGTTCTGAAGTTTTTTCAACAATGGTTGACGAATAGGTTCTCTGGAATGCCGCCACAACTCATCTCTGTTTGCACGTCTCGCAGAGGACAGTGTCAAGGACTTTGATATTGTTCGTTTCGGAGGAGGTCTAAAATGCTCTATTGCATATTCCTCTAGAGTGTGAGGCTTCTCTTTTAGCGTATCGACTCCATTTGTGTAAGCGTGTATGAACCTTTTCCCTCCATCTTCCGTTTTGAATAACTCCAGAATATCTACAGGGGGCTTTGCAGTTGCTGGAAGCACGTATACCATTTCTGCTGGAAAGTCTCCCTTCTCATCAGTGCGCTCGCACCTGCATTTATAAATTGGACCATTTATAAATTATTCTTACTAAAACATTGCATGTAGAAACTACAACAATCTTTTCGAACCTTCCAACACACCACCCCGAGGTCATCACTGTTTCTCCGCAGTTTTCATCTTCCAATATAATTAAGTCTCCTTTTAAGAACGATAAGAAGCTGGAACCTTCATCTGTAATTTGCAAGTTAGAAAATAAAATAATAATAATAATATGTTCAACAAATGAGCATCATAATAAAATCATGCAACAGTCGTACTTGGAGGTTTGTAGTCTTGCATTGCGATGCAGAATGTAGACCTTCTCTTTAATCCATCCAAAAAGAAGTCAACAAGTTCCCTGATATCCTCCGCATTAGGACTCTGGAATGTAAACTCTTCACCAGGTCGTACGGTGGAAAGGGTAAATGTCTGGCCAAAAATTTTGTCGCTTTTCTCCGCACGAATATGCGTTATTTCAGGGAAGGACAATTCAAGTAAAACTTGCTCCTGATCATCGACAACATAAACGCCTGTCCAATTGATGGCAAGAATAACATCATTCTTGGGCAAATTAGGACCCGCATATCTGTAAGCTTCATAGAACCGTGAGAAGAGCAAAGGCCACTTGAATTTGGCATAAGCTACGATATCCTCCTTCACACGGAGTAGTTCTGCTCTCTCCCGAGCATGAAGACTCTGTAAAAAATATTAAACATGCGTTGCAGCAAGGATTGTTTGAAACGTCAAAAGCTGTTTCCATTGATCGACATGAAATGAGATTTGGAATAGCGTGTAAGACAGAATAATAGATGAACGTACTCTGCGAAACGCATTGGTAACCAGCTGTGTCCATCTTTCAGGGGATTTATCTGAGCTATTTAAACAAAAGTCGGGGATATAGCTCGTCATAGCCGAGTTTAGCTTATCAGCATGCAAGTCTGTTCCGTAGTCTACGTAATACTGCTGCGCTGCAATCATGGCTAGATCTTCCTCCTTGTCACAACGGTATTCGCCAAACTTTATTCCGCGGACAACTTGCTGATAAATGAGGTTTGTCGCTACAGAGTCCTCGCTTGGGTCGTGCCACGGAGCAAATATTTCCTGCAAGTTATTCATGCAAAAAATGTTAAGAAACAGACAGGGAATGAATGCGAATGTCAGCGCTGTAGCAAAAAGTACAAACGCCTACGACTTCAGTGTCAAATATTGTTTGGTTTCAGGGAGTATGTGTGTGTGCTTCCAAGTAAATAACTTTCTAAATCCACTAGAAAGATAAGCTACCAACCTTTCGGAAAAATAAGCGCCACGGAGCGTTTCTTTCCTGTGCTCCTTGCTCTTTGGCATATTGTTCACATTGCGAAATGGCATCCATTACATGCTCATTACCACTACCCAGAGAGGAAACCTACACGTTTAAAAAACATATATTTTTGTCATTTAGTATTCATTTACATGAGTAAGCAGTATTAACAGAGGTACATGAATTCCTGTCGTGACCACTGGAACTTGCCTTGTCAAAGAGTGCAATGTACAGACTGAAGCCGAACTGATCACGAAGTCCTATTTTCTCTGCAAGTTGATTGCATAGCTCTCTCGAAGTAGTTGCAGAATCAGCCAAAAGATTTTTCGTGTTGCCGTCCATGAATGTTATTGGTAGTATTATAGGCTTTTTCGACTTGGTTGCCTGCATTCAGAACATTTTTCATTAACACAAGCATGCAGTTTAGTATCAAGCAAATTTGCATAGGTATTTGGTTGTTTGCAGGATATGTACCTGCAGTTCTAGCCAACTTGGTGGCTGATTTCTCGTGCCATTGTTGAAAGTCCGCTTTAGTCTTTCCTCGCAGTATGGAGCATACCCGGGAGGACCTTCTCTAATGAAAGCTCGCAAATGTTTGACAAAGCGATCTGACGGGGCGAAGCAGCCAACGCAGAGTGACAAAAGAATCCATCCCCTTGCATGTGATGATTTTGACGGGTTGTTTGTTAGCTGCTTACAAATCTGACAGTAAATTTCGTCCCTGTGTGAAGTGAAAGCATTGATATTAACCGATAAATCCAACTAAATAATTACATGGCTTGTCTTTGTAATGTTGCCGTTTAGCAAGTTGATGAGTGGCTTTGTTTTCCTTGGCTTTTGATTTATACCTGAGTTCAGCTCTTAAAATCCCATGGCCAATGATGAAATGTAGCTTCTCTAGATTTGAAGTGGGTCTGGACTCCAGCCAAGACTGATAAGAATCCGCTGCTCCATCATCACCTTCCAAACGTCTCCTCACGTCTTCACCTAATTTGTTTTTCCTTTTCAATGTGAGAGACACAAGTTTATGACGGATGGATCTTGGCTTTTGCTTTATATTATAGCCATCCTACAGAGAAACATTTTTGTGAAAGCTTTGTTATTACCGTTCCACTACAAGTAAATTCATTGGAATGACAAAATAAGGAGAAAAGACAGAAATACCATATTGTCTAAGCCTAATTCCTGGAATTCCTTTGATCTTGCAAAGTTTCTTCCTAATGTCGCTGTCACTTTGGACATAACTGACGTGGTATCCCTCTCCATTGAATGATACCTAGGCTCCGGCAAGTCTCCCATAAATCTCAAAATTGTTATCCACAACGCCTGGGCTGCTAGTTGATCGGCCGGAGTAGCCAAAGGAAGTAGAGACGTTTTCAATGGACGTCGAGAATATTGATGATTCGCATTTCCAGTGAAATAAGTAGCAGCAAATTTTTGAAACTTGTATTCAGACAAATCTTCCATATCCGTTGGTTGCATTTCTGGGGCAGAATAAATGTCTTCATCAGCCTTTGGAGGATTAGGTAAATCTCTAAATGCACTTGGTGGTGCCGCCTCGGACGTGTTATCTGGTAGAAAGTCGAACATTGCTTCCACCAATTTGGAGTCGTCTACTGGCTCATCTTGTTTTCTCGCCGCATTTTCAATTGCCATCTTTTTCTTGTCAATAATCAACCTGTCCTCCCTATCTATTTCCATTTCTTGCCTTTGAAGCGCCAGCAATCTTTCTCTGTAATTCTTTTCTGCAATTTCCTTATACCGCTTATTTCCTTGCTTTTTCAGCTCACGCTCTTCTTGATCTCGCAGACGAACTGCTTCCAGTTTGCCCCGCTGTTCAAACTACAACATTACGACAAGGAATTTGATTATCAAGTGAGATCTATTATCTTTTTTTATTACTATTACAAAAAGTACACTAATTCAAAGTATACTGGAAAAATGGGTAAACTACCTTCAGCCTCTTGTAATGTTTCTGTGCGATCATACGACGAATATGCGACTGAAGCTTAAGTACTGCCCATAGTTTTCTACGACATTGGCGACGAACTAGGTAGCCGCGACATACAGCCTACATGGGGTAAATTATAATATTTTAATTTAAACAAATGACAGAAATTGTACCGGGACATGCAACCAATTGATTAATGAGCAACTTACCTGCAGCCCAACAACGTGGCCACGAAGGTGCTTGAAGCGATGTGCCAAAACACGGGATCTGATTAGGGCTTGTAGTCTCATGTACCCGTTTCGCATTTTCACATACCGCCTCCTTTGTAAGTATCCTCTGACATGTTTTTGTATGATAACAGCAGAGGTTCGCATTCTTTTAAATCTACGTCTGTAGTACCAGGCTTTTATGTTTCTCTGAAGAATAAGGATTTTCTTTGTAAGAACACGATCCCTTTCCTGTTCCAAAAACAAGTCATGCGCATCCTTCAAAAATACTTTGGTCTTTCCAAGCTGGTAATCAGTCTTTCCTAATACAGCTTGGCAAATTCTTGAAGTTGCTGCCCGACAATCCGTCTGAAATGAAAGAATGAAAGTTAGTTAAGCATTTCTACAGACTACAAACTTCAGAATCGTAAGAGAATGTTTTTGTGTAGACGATACCTTGTGTGCTGGAGGTACACCACTAATTAGGAAACGATATCTTTCAACAAATTCTCGGAATGTATGACGAATGGGGTAACCAGCTCTTCGAATTCGAATAGTCTCCATCATACCAGAGTAACGTAATTGACGACAGCACAATTCACGGTCAAAGAGCTAAGTATTGAAAAATTCACAGATATTATCAAATAATCAGATACATAATATAGTGATTGATATAGTGGTAGTACGTACCATGGGCTTTTTCAATTCATTTGGCTTGATACATCGAATGAAGAATGGGGAGCAACTACTCAACGTTTTCATAAGAGCATCCAGTGATTTTTTGAACTGGGAGGATAGCGTGGGTGCTCTTTTCCGCGTCTCATTCCCCATCGCTATATCATCGTGGAACAACATTTGAAGGAACTTGTTTCCAGATATTTCAATCAACTGAAGAAGGTCACCACTGAATGTATCACGATTTTTCTCTAGGAAGCCTCGTGCATCATAAAATACCACACCAGCAAAATGATTGAAACCAAAGGAAGCATTAATGTCCGATTTTGGTTTCAAATAATTTCTGTTGGAAGAATGGGCTTTGTGCAATTTGGCCAACATTGTTGTATCAGTTCCCTTTGGAAATCTTGACTCCTCGTCTACCAAACTCATGATGTTGAGGGGTTTTATTGCTATCAGGTCTAAAGCTTCCTGATTATCCACAAACTCAATGTGTCTCCATGAAATTCCCTCCAAGTTGTACTCTTCCTGCTCCAGCTTAAAGATATGCCGCACAAAGAACTGCTGCAGATTCTCATTTGCGTAATTTATACAAAACTGCTCGAAACTGTTGCTCTCAAAATTCTCAAAACCGAAAATATCCAAAACCCCAATGCTCATGTGAGTTCCTCCACGAGGATGGAAAATGGCAGAATTGATTTTTGACACAATCCATACAAAAAGACGACCATAAATTCCTTTCGCAAATGCATCACGTACATCCACTGCTTGTTCTCTGGACATTGTTGATACCACCGTTTCTCCATGTGCAAAGATTGTTTTAGTTGTCAAAGCCTCAATTAGTGACTGTCGATTAACCCCAATCAAGTTGGCTGCTGTCTCCACATGAGAGGAATCTGATATCTCAGTTGCATCCAAATTATCTGGAAATGATTTATTTTATGAGATATTATGTTACAAAAGTTTTCATCATTTCTTTGTTAAAAGTATTAAAGCTTCTTACTAATGATGGCAGCCTTTGTCTTGATATTGCCGAGATGTAAAAGGGCAGATAGCACTTTCAATATTTCCCATATTTCCGGATCTGAGAACATTAGCACTTTCATGGCTGATCTAATATCTGAAAACTCAGCAGCATCGTCGCGACCTTCGCAAGTGATACATTTCCCTCCCGTCAAGTATCTGTACTGTGTCGCATCTGAAAGTTGCAACTTGGCCTTTTCCTCTTTCGTCAGACCAGCAAGCATGCAGTAAAATACATGATAGTTCCTTTCATCCGGATTTTGCGACACAATACGGGACTTTTCCAGCAAGTACTGCTCTATTTTTGCTCCTTCAATGACGCCACCCTTGTTGAAATGGATATCAATGTACTTTCCAAAACGGGATGAGTTATCATTACGGATTGTTTTGGCATTTCCAAAAGCTAATGAATTTAGAAAGGAAATAATTACATAATTATGTCTGGAAAATCTATTGACTAAGCATTTGATATTCTACAGAGCATGCAAAATAAGTTCACCTTCAAGAATTGGGTTGGCTTCCAGGATTTGCTGCTCAATCCAAGAATGCTTCCCACTTATAGCTGCTAAATACTGGAGGATGAGCTTTGTTGATTCAGTTTTCCCTGCCCCGCTTTCACCACTGATTACAATACATTGGTCTTGACCATACCGCTTCATATTAGCATAACTGTTGTCTCCAATCGCAAATATATGCGGGGGCAGCTCTCCAATTTTCTTATCTTTGTACAATTTAATTTGTTCTGCAGTATAGATTGGAAGGATCTGATACGGATTGACTGCCACAAGGATAGATCCGGTATATGTCTAAACATTTAGTAGTCATAAAATTATAGATTACCCATCTGCATCAGCTAAAATCTAGCATTTGTACATACTACAAGCAAGGATTTGATTACACATTTTTAAAGATTGATTGTGAAACTTTTCATTGAGCACAATGTACTTGAGTAAAAACGCATTGTAATTATCTAGTCGTAAACTGTGTCATTAGAAAGAGAGCACTATTATAACGCATTTTTGTTACGCAAGTTCATACCATGTACTTAACATAGATGAGAGTTGAAATTGAGTTGTACATGAAATTGACTGCTAAATCATTTGAGAGTAAGTTCCCAGTGAGTCAAGACAAAACAGGAAACACTTAAGCGTGCTGAGTGCTAACACAAGACAAAAGCATGCAGATAATTGTTTATTTTTACGGAAAGGAAGGCAAAATTGATGGCACTTTGGGAAATTCATTGTATTATCACTTCACCATCATCGGTCTCCCTTTCATTCATCCGTTATTCCTTTCTGCTTTATGATGTAAGCACTCAAGTACATGTGCATTTTCAAGCGTATTTATCCAATTAAAACATTATCCTAATAACAGGTGTTGTTGAAATAATGATAATGTTCGTAAAATCACTGTTTGATTGTGTTTGTGCTTTCTTACATAAATGAGGTTCTCATTGTAGCGAATGAGAAGGTTGCGGAGAATGCCGGCTTCATGAAGATCGCCAAGGGAGATCATGTCCTCAACTCCTTGAATGGATGATGGGTGCATCGCCTTGATGCGACGCTCCGGTGTGAGCCATATTTCCTTCAGGTCGGCATAATGTTCCCCGCATACAATGAAAAAACAACCGAGCGATGATAATGTAATAATGACGACAACGGGGAAGATGTTGTTGGTATTGTTGGTGCGGTTTTCGTGTGTTGTTTGTTGGTAGCGGGTTCGCAAAGATTGGGTGAATCCAAACGCAAGTTGAGAAAATGTAGACACCACAAGACAGAAAGAGAGAGAGATAAAAAACACAAAAATTATTGTCAAAATATTCTAGTCACTTGGTAAATCACCGTTTTTTTCTCGGAGGCAATATCATACCATGTAATTTTGTGAGGAATGAGTTGTCTTCTTTTTTGAGCAGTATATAGTATTCATTATTCACTCGCGAAAAAAATTAAAAATACTACGTATGTATGCATGTGTTTCTACCGTCTTATCGCCGTGTGCGATATGTATATCTTAACAATAGGTGCTCAAGCATGGGTATACATTATTCAATAGGAAAATAAGTACACTTTGTTCCTTAATCCAAAGAGGTTTTTCAAAGGCTTGAGTTTGAGAAGACTCCGCAAAGAGCCATCCCATTAAAAACGTGATGTGAATACAGTTGCAATTACTAAACTGTTTTTTCGTGAGAAGTATTTTGCTGATTGTCAGATTTCATTTCATTTTCTGTTATACGTCTGTGTATTTTTCTCGGTTTTTATTATGGTGATTACTGATTACCTATACAAATGAATAAAATAGTTGGCCTGCCTTTTCAAAGAGAAAAACACACAAACAAGTTGATGCCATACAGGAAAATGTAATAAATAAACATAAAGATGCTGAAAATTTTACTTTTGCAGACGACAGATTACATCTACTTCAATGAATAAATTAATGGGTATTTCAAAATCTAAATTTAATTTCAAAGGTTCCGTGCAAAATCGTCCATATCTGGGGATGACACCTAAAACTACATTTCCTGTACATATTTTAAGCATACATTATTATAAAGCAACAAAGTGTGTACTTTTGTATTTCCTATTATTATGATTGTATCAATCACTAGTACGTACATTTCATCGCTGTACTTTATAGCGCTGAAAGTACAAGGGCGATATAAAAACGGAAATGAAAACTGTCTTTCTGGTGGTGGAACCGATGACAAATCATATCCGTTTGAAATCGAATGCATAAAATCAAATAACAGCGCAGCAAGCAGAAGCAGACCTCACCTAGTTCAAAATAACTTTTATCATTTCCACGGATCATCAACTCAAAGTTCCGGTCACCCTAATAAGTAGGATCTCAAATGAATTTTTAAAAGTAAGAGAGGCGAATGAAAGCTCTACTAATCAGCAGTGTACTATGCAGTCTTTAGGTATACTTGAATGAGCTAGTACACCTGACGCACGAATCGGTTACTACTTCAAAAAGTTGGGCAAACAGTCTCTATTAAAGCACGTATAATGAATGTAGGTTACACATAGTAGTACAAATGTTTGCTTTACTAATAATAAAAAAATACATGTACTACATGCGCCATTTTACGACCAATGGTTTGGTCTGAAATACCGACGCATTATTGCATGGTCAGTTTTGAGGATTTAAAGTGTAGAGCCATGTCTTTATGATATTGATGCATTCGACACTTGGAGTAGTTTTATGAAACAAAATTCATCTTTACAATTCTAGTATGTACTCGCATATTTAAAGAAAGCCTTATTCATCTCACATGTTGCATCGCTGCGCTAATTCAACACAAATTTTATGTGCTAGCAACATTCTTCATCCAGCCTTGCGGGTATTTATTTTGCTTTCCTTATTTATGTCATACCCGCGGCAGTGTGGCAAATTCTACGGTGACTGCGAGTGTCACACTTTACTTACTATATTCACATCTTTGAATGCAAAAATATGTGCCAACACCATGAATTTTATTAAGTAGTCAATAGTAGTTAATACTGCGTTTAAAGGCGTTAATCAGTAATGCACCCCAACGTGTACAAACCGTATTTTCGACTACATGTCAAAATGACTGTGATTTTTGTACAACACAATATGATTGTCTGCGAGAACCGGGATTAATCACCAGAAAGAATATTATACCTCATATGGTGCTACAAAAACTTACAATGTGTTAATAAAAATTGTAATCTGTAGGCGTAATTTGAGTACTAATTAGAAACCTACATCAAGACTTCAATCAATCCGCATCAATCATTAATCAACCAAGGATGCCAGTGCGTAATGATCTGACCAGGTCTAACTGGATATGAAATCCGGAGAAGCAACAGCTCAATTTTGTCTATAGCTCTTTTCCGCATGCAAAATAAAAAAATTTCTATACACAAATACTACCTACTAATATCAGTTCTGCAACAATGTTGGGGTTATCATAAAAACTCAAGTATTAAGACTACATCTGCATGTAAACATTAAAAAGCTGATGCTCTTCTTACTTCATTAGCAAACATTTTTATTGAAATGAGACGTATACTCAATTATTTCGTACCTGACAGCACGGTACAATATTTTTGGCAATGAGTTTAAGATAATAATTCATTACCTCCCAAAATATGCTGTAAATACTGCTGTCAAAGGATTTTTATGAAACGTGCATCGAAGTCCCAACACCGTATCAGTCGTACTTGAATAGATAACGGTTATGTATAAAGCGTTTCAATGCCATGTATGGTCAATAACTGAGATATGATCTCTTTAACGATAACACCAACATGCGAACGAAAATGATACTGATTTTTGTCATCATGCACGGTTTACCATCCAAAAATTATAGCGTGCTATAGCATGTGCGTTAAAACGGGAAATTTTATTGCTCGTAAAATCAAGACTTTATGAATAAATTTTTACCGTATGATTTCAATTAATTGTAAAAGGAAATCGAATCGATTATCGATGCTTACCTTTCCATCATCATCGCGGACTTGGATACGCCGACCCTCAGCGGAGATGACCTTTGCTCCGATGGCGACATCAAACTCTCTGCCTGAAGCAGGCTCAATCCATATGTAATCTCCCTGCAAAAAAAAAAAACATACAACATTAACCGACCTGTGAAAAAATGTGCAATGAATGTTCCAAAGTTCCAAAAAAAAGTTGTGAAAACACTGAAAACGAACATTATTCAAAGAAATACGAAGTTATTTTTACCAAAATGAAAACTTGTTTGTTTTCTAAGGCTTTGTTTGCCTCCTCCGGGTCAACAAATTGTCGTACCATTTTGAAACAGAAACAAGAAACTCTTAAGCATGTAACACCAATAAACACCAAGTCCTTTTCAGTACCCGCAAACTACAGAATATCTAAACTGCAACCCAGTATTGATTTAAACTTGGCCTTGTAAGTCATTAAGTTTAAGAATATGTACATTTTATTAATCCATGAATTTCAAGGATGCTTTGAAGAATCACTTTCGCTTCAATACTGAGCTACCACGTCATTCCGTTCGCCGAATCTATAAATTTTGATAAAAACTGGATACCCAACTCTACGTTGCTCATGGACGGCCAGCCGTAATGTATCAACTACCATTCGGTTCGGTCACTGATTATCTCGATGAATGTTCATGGAATGGTGTGAAAACATTATTGCGTGCGGTGTGACGTAAAATATCACACAGTTTTTACTTATCTTCAAACAATACGTTATCATGTTTTGTGATCCATGCATCACGTATTTATCGTACATTATGAGGTGCTGCTGGATAATAATGATAACATTCTTCACTCATGTATTATTTGCACATTGTATGCTTACTGATTGTGTAAAAGACGATATTACCAAATCATTTCTGGACAACAAATCATGCGGAACAGCTTAATACTTTGCATGATGCGGTTCTCAAAGTAATGATATCATCGATTGACGGCACCATTGTCAGTCTTTTGTCATTGCTCATTATGTCGATTTTAGGTGGCACCTGTCCCGGTAAAACATGAACAACCACCATCTAACAAATAGCATAATGATAATACTAGGCTTAACAAATTTATCAGAAAATTTAACTGTAAGCCGAAATCAGTCAGTCAAGAATATAAACCCTTCCGTATGTTTTTTCCAATTGAATGAGTTGATAAGCTTTTTCTGAGAGTCTCAGGCAGTTATAGATTATAATCTTACGTCAGGATGACAAATTGCATTGGTGATGGGTTTAGATATGATGGGAAACCGATTGGCAACGGAAGCGGCTTCAGTCAAAACGTAAATTGTATGAAATTATCTACGATAATGTGTATGTTTCATGGTTGGACCACGTCCACTCTTAACTTAATGTTGAGAAAACTGTCAAGTTATTTGGGTGTATATTTTTCAAGAAAATACTTTGAGTATAGTACATACATGTTTATCAATGACACTATATATATTGGTAGGATTTACACAAGCCAACTTCAGTTCTTGATTCGTAAATTAGATGCATACAAAGTCAGATTTAAGAAAATATTCGTGAAAGGTTGTTTCTTCTCCTCCTTCTCGTTTATTACTCAACTGCGGACGCAAAAAATTAATTACACATCGTTTTTCAATTGAAGAAAAAACGAATGGTAAATGGAAGACAGTGAGTTGTAAAAAATGCGATTGCACATCCTTCACAATACTACTCATTTACGTGGGGGATATTTTATTAGACGCACGCCTCCTTCTTAAGCTCAACAAAAATCGCATCGGTAATCATATTACTATTATTATCAGCATCACGTACTTCGTCGTAACAGTTTTAAGTTGTCTGTGTGCAATTGCAAGCATTGGAATTTTTTTTACAGTCTTTGTACGCTTTTCCTGCTCTTATATCACTACTACTGAAAACACCTGGCAGCTAATAAAGCACGAAAAGCAATTTATGTATCTTCATAAATCAACTGCCTGATTAATAATAATAACGTTATATTTTGGGGGTTTATTTAAGATTTTTTTTTCAATTTACACTGCTGTATAAGACTGCAGGGGTAAGTAAAAAAGGCAAGTCTCCAATAAAAATTATTATTTTCTATTGTTTTTTTTTTTTTCTCAATAGAGTTGTTCCACCTCCACCCACCTCTATTGTGTCTTGCATTTTCTTTGAAATGCACTCATAAACTTTATGTTGCATAATCTTCATACACAATACCACAATATAGTGGCAAGTGGCAATGCTCTTATAAAATGGCAGATTTGCAGAAAATTACATTTTCGGGTTGTGCCAACCAAATATTTATGAATTTAAGAGTCACGCAGGAAAAGGAAACTGGGTGCTTGTAGCAATAATGTTTTCTCTGACATTAAAAACTTCATTTTATAGTAGTGTTTGTCGATTAAAATTTGTCATAAATGAGATGATGTGGTTATTCTATGATGAAGTCAATAATTTTTGTTTAATTTTTAAGCACAAAGTTACAGCGTATATTCATGTATCGTGTATGTTTGTTAGAAATATGTCATTACTCATTTCAAAGATGTGCATGATACGTAACAAAATAGCAGAAAAGTATTTGCAAGTTGGCCGTGAGGGTTTATGTTTCATACAGTCTAACAAGTTGTAGTTTCTCTTACTTTTCATAGATCAGACCGCATGTACTGCATTATGTAAAAAGGTAACAATGAAAGAAAGATGCAAAAGATGCCGACTACCACTTAAACTTGAGGGGCAGGTCAATGAATCCACCACACATGGAACCACTAACTAACAGTGCTAATGAGTAAATGCTTCTCCTTTTCTCTCTTTTCTTTAGCTACATTGGCAACAACGCAATATAATTGTACAAGGAATGAGCAAAAATAATATACAATTCTCTGTCTTCAGTTTCTGTCTGCTGAGAGAAATACTTGCAGAAAATCTTGTTTTGCTTGCAGTTGCGTTACGTTGTGGCCGTGCGTATGGCCCACTACAATATCCTTTTGCATTCAACTTTTTCGGCTGACTAATACGCTCTGCGTGCAACCATGAAATAGCGTGGTAGTAGCAACACGGTAAGATAACATTTGTGATCCGATATGGGAATGTACTTTCAAAGGTAGAATAAAAATGAGTGTTTGCTCATAAATTATGAGAAAAAGATCACGTTTACAACTGACAGCTCGTCTTATAAACTAATTTACCTTGCGTTACATACCTACTCATCATGAAGTATACTTGATGATCATCGTTGATTTCCAAACGGTGTTTGACAAATATCGAACGAGACAATAATATGCTAAAAGTGTACATAAAAGTGTACTCTGCATTTCAAAGATAAATATGTTATATAATTATAATTAACTTGAACTACCAGATATGATTGACATTGGTAAAAAATTTGCTTTGATTCAAGCTTACTTTTAGCTATCAAAAATATCAATTTTGTCTGGTGATAATAGTGTGTAGTATGGGCCTGATATCATTGGGGTCGATTATCTTTATTCAAATTGCTACAATTGTACGAGCGGATAGACAATTCAAAGTCATTATCCTGTAAAATATTGTTTTAGCCTCAGTTAATTTCCATTACGTTGGATGGTTGCAAAGTATAAGCTAAAACTCTTTTCATTGTCATCAGTCGTTTTAACGGAAGTACCACGAAAACCTGGATCATTCGCTTACAGATCTCAACCTGAAACGCAGAAGCGCATCCACATTGTTGAGAATGCAGTAAATCTAATGATAGAAAACCGGAAGTGTATTGTATATTTTGAATCATGAAAAGACTTAAAATAATAGCCGTCCATTGGCTCTCATTTTACAGAGTTAGAATTTACAAAAATACTATGAACAAATGAAACGAGCGATACGTATAGTTTTTTTAAACTCTTATTTATGACTTAATGGCTACTAAATCCACAATAAGTCAGGAAAATTCACAGAGCTGTTGTGACTAAAGTGTATCGTGGATTTACATTTGCGATACAGTCATAAAAATACAGTCACACATAACGTAGAAAATGTAATTACAACGCAGAGTCATTGGTGTGTGGAGAACTGCAATTTTGTAGATGACATCTCCCTTTTTGGGCTTGGCCACGTCCTGTGTACCTGTCGCTTCTTTGGATATTAACGTATTGTGCAATATTGAACTACATACAACTTACATCTATCAACCAACCAAACTAGGAAAGTATAAAAAGAGTAATTTGGCAAACATGTGTCACTACATAGAGAATTTTCTCCAAATCGTTTCTTCAGTTCATGTAGACCAACTTACCAGCGATTAGTATTGTAATTTGAAGTTGAAACTGTGAGTAGTAAAATTAAAAAATTAAAAAGTCAGTTTAGTTTAGAGACTCACCCTCGTGACGATGACCATCTTGACTTGTTTTATGTTCTACTTGTCAACTCCAAGAGATAGTTTCCATTTGTGTAACTTTGAGCTTTTCTTCGTAAAAGATGGTTCATTGACAATTCCACTTCTATTGTGCACAGCGTATCCGGTAGATGCAAAAATTATTTTTCCTCTCTCATCAGGATAAGGGCGTTTTCACCTGAATATAGAAAAACATTAAGAATTAATTTCCCCACAAAATTTGATTTTATCAAGCATTGTAGTTTAAACTTTACTCAATGATAACTTAGGATGATTATATTTTCACACCGATGACAAATTACATAATAATTTACTGTATGGATAGCGGTATATAAAATGCATGATAAATGTCAATGTATATGTATTTTGAAATCAAAGGTGTCGTTGCACTGTTGACTTGTGCGTTATCTTCATAAATATGTTCAGTAATTACATTGTTTCAAATCATCACTTCCTACGCATCAATCAATAATCGATTATTTTAAACTGCTGCTTGTATCCCCATCCTCCATGTGTTGCTACCTGTCTAGTTTATGAAAGAGGAAAATCTATACTTGAATATATATATTCTAATCAAATCATAATCAAAAAATGATATGCGACACTTTCATTTTTAAATCTACTAATGCTGCTAATCTTATTAAACACACAAAGCGACAAAAGCTACTTCCTTGACACTTTTAATCTAGAATCACAGCATTGAGTTATTCAAAACCAATCCGCCGGAAGGTAGTGAGGAAAATAGGCAGCATAAAGTTAACCGTTGTTCAATGATGATCCACTGATGTAATTACATATGAAAAGTTACCAAAGATTCTCTTCTCATCGATGGGAATACAACGTCAACGTGAATATATACGAATAAGAGAAGACATGCAAATAAATGTGGGACATCATGCCGTGTCTAGTAGGAAATGCAGCAGAGGTATTCTTCATGGCACTTTTCATCCTTTTTCTTCCATAATGGCAAAAAAGAAATTGTTTCTCAATCAAAGTGTGCATTGCATTTTTTGATGACTATAGAGTACGTAGCGTTTAGTTTCAAGTTTACGCAATAGTAATGAAAGATGTGCTACCATGAATAGAACATTCCAGTTCTCACGCAGGTCAAACAACGAATATGACCCGTTTATATAGTTTCAATTGTCAGTCAATCACTTTTATTTTTAAATTGCAGTTGCATGTGAACTAGTTACCAGTGAGCATTCTCACTGTCTCTGTATTACAATGTATTGGAACGGAAAGATTACAGGATACCTCTTTTCTTACGTAACCAAAAAAAACACATTTGGTGATTTGCATGCATACTTACATGTACTACACAACTTTTGACTTTGCTTGATTTTAAATACCTCATTTTCTCAGGCGCTCCGATAATTAATCGTTACATTGCAACGTGGTAAGCTATTCTGTTAGGTTTATGAATTTATTATTTAGATGACATTTACATTTTATACTACTTCCCATTTTCCTGATTCTTAAGCGTATTCTCTTGATATACAGGTCTGCAATCATTTCAATAATTTTATGAATGAAACTTGTAAGCCAATTGACGATACTTTTGCATTTAGACTGCAATCAGCACAATGATATCAAAGTTATAAAACTCTAGCAGTGATTTCAATTTCATTGAAAAGTTTATGCTTGATAGTAGACACTAGACACAGTCTCAGCCCAGTTTTCCTACAACTTATATATTTCTACTTCAAATACAATCAGTTACGAGATTTCTACATCGTAGAATGATGTATCTTGAATGATATGAACCTTACCGTGGGACAAAAATTGGCAATACGAACTCAATGCAACACTATACCTGTCGACCTGCTATTGTGAAACTGGGTAAGTCAGGTTACATGTATGTGGTCTATTCATTGCTCATTATGGTAGTCAACAAGTTAGTTTACTATTTAAAAGGTATGATTAACTTAGGTATGTGAAAAATGAAGTAGCAGAGTTTTTACAAAAACGAATGTACCAGAATGTTGTATCTTGCAATGGATTAAGATAACTGGTTCAACTAACTAGTGAAACAGAACCACGACCTAAAGCTCCTTATATGAAGGTAGTCGATATAAGAGATACGAAAATTGTAATAATATACATTACGTATTTTACGAAAACCGGAAACTGGCTTCACCCCAATTGCAAACTATACTTGTTGTAAAAACCGGGATAGCATGTTTTGTATATCGATATTTAGAATTCGTTTTCTTCGTTTACTTTCTTGTACAGATTGCGAAGTTCCTGGTCAAAACATACGAGGAGGATGATATAATTATTTTACTCGTAAACTACATTTATAACTACATTATCTTTACATTCATTTTATATCCCCTGCAGCTTCATTGCTTCTAAACAATGCAATAGTTGCACTTTCATTATCATAAGATAATCATTAATTTATGAGCTTAATGTTCTACGATTTTATTATACTTATTTCAGTGACAACATACAAATTACAGAAGTGCAGTAAAAGTAGATGAGTTGCGAAGATATTCTCCTCGATTTATTACTGTAACTGTAATACAGACACTTTAGAAAGTGCCCTAAGCGGAAGCTACTCAGGGTCTATATTAAAAATCGGCTGGGCTTTTTTACAGAAAATCATAAATCTAAAAATCAAAAGGAACTAAAAGTGAGATTGCATGTATTATATGTTTAACAGCTTCGTGGATTAAGTAAATGATTGTGCTAAAATATTGAATTATGACAATGTACGCGTGCAGCTTTTAACGTGGATAAGCGTGCCTAATAGTATATTACGCACACTTGAAAAACTCACACGTTAAAAAACTCCAAAAAAACTACACTAATCACGTCCATGTTTTATAAATAAAAAATGTAAATAACACCTTATTTACAATACTATCAAGAGCAATTGGACTGCCTACATAAGTATAAGCATATCATGATGGTAAAACATTCTTAATTCTAAATTTATATCGAAACAAAAACACTGAATAAATGAAACTGTAACTGAAAATTGTCGTCTAATGTTCTACCCAACAAAGAACTAAACATTATTAATTGTAAGAAGACCAAAGTTAAGAGAAAACACGACTGAGAAAGTGAATGAGGCAAAAGTAAAAGCGATTGTTCATTTAAAAAAGCATATATCAGGACGAATTTAGAAATTTCTAATACAAGAGAAGCTTATTTCTATTCTTCGCCATACATTTATTAAAGACAATGTTTTTGTCTTACTGTATGAAAATCAGGATAAAGAATCATGTGATAATAAATAAAAGCGTTTTCTATTTCAAAGTCACATTATAGAATCTCATTAGTCATTGCTATTCATGCAGATTGTGCTCTAATGTCTTTGTTCACTAATTTTCAGACTCTTGTCTTGATTCTCTCCGATATTGTCATTATTCCCAATGCACTCATTCTAATAGTGCGTGCATGACATTGTAGCGTTTTTAACAATGATAGAAATATTAAGTACAGTATTTGTAGATAACAGAACAATGCATGAATATAACAGTTTTTTGTACGCAAATGTGGATACGACAGTCGATTTTTCCTGCAGTTTTTCATTAATTAAGTAATGAAATCGATCTTTACTAAAGCTATAAATTATTCAACGCAACTTGAACATCCTTTAAGGTGTTTTCTTTAAGTAAATTTTAATCCTCGTACTATATTATTTACGTATATGGATGCTCAATCACTGTCGTATTATAAGACTTTATTTCTGTCAACAAAAGATTACAAACGAATTCGCAATTTCATCATATGCATTTTTAATTTTAACAATTTCCAGAATTTTCATTCTTTGGGTACTTTTAATTGACAAACCTTGGTTTAGTTTACTTTAGCATTAAAGATTCTCTTCATCATAATTATTTTACTCATTTCACTTTTCTCATAAAGATTGCGATTGTGAGCATCCTTGTTTTAGTGCCTCTCCGTTTCATTTAGGTTAATTTGTCTTAAGTTTACTGTTATCTTCATGACGTCACTTTAATTCCACCCTCTCTTGATCGGGCAAGTGCATTCACATTCCCAGCGAGGTATAGTAAAAACTAGTGCATAAACGTGTCTCATCTTTCTTTTTGCTACTGTGGCATCCCCTACCACGAACATCACCAAAATTCATCATCATTTTATACTATCCTGCTCACTCAACAACTACAGAATACACAGGTATCGTCATCACTTTTTAACCCAATTTTGCTGACTTAGAAAACGCTCACAATGTCAACTTTGCATTTTTGCATTTATACATAATATTCAAAATATTTAAAGGACGGTTTGTGAGAATGTTTGCAGAGTGAATATCGTTATCGTGTTCATTTAAAGAAACTCCACTCGTATGGTTAGTTTGCATTCGTTACAAAAGAAAGCAGCCATAACAAGTAGCAATTTGGCAAACTTTAATTTAGTTAGCAAGTAATATTATCACATTGTAAATGGATTTATGAGGAATGCGTATATGCTCCATTCACAAAATTATGTTTGGGCTCTAGCCGCTGAAAACGGAAATGAATTATCATTAGCATGATTATAAGATAAGACAGTAGTGTCATTCACACGACAGATTTCTGTCCGACTGACTAAAAGTGAGACACTTTTTACTTTCCGTATTTAAATTCCGCTATTAAAGGATGCAGTTTAAGATAATTTGGTTGCATGCAGAGTTTAACGAGACAAAATAAAATCAACCATAATGAAGTTCTTAAACATTGTGTTCAATCTACTCTACATGAGTGCCACATGACTTCTTGTAACCAAAACTGTCGCAAAATTCACAAACTTTTCTTTCAAAGTAATACTTTCCTTTCTGTACAAAGATATAAGTTTGTCGTGAACGCAAAAATGCAAAAAGGATGCAAAAACTTTTTCCTCTATTGTGATATTTCTAACAAAATACGATCAACTATTTATTATTCAGTGATACATAAAGGACCACAATAATACAAATCTACGCATTCATTCACACTAAACGAACTTGAGATGATTTTGTTGCCTCTTCTTTCAAGTTATGCCTTGTTTAGGAATGGATGATGCGATGCGAGATGCGAGTTATCATTAGTGTAACAGTAGTCTTGTAGTGGCAGTTACCACCATTTTCACCGTTCTTGGATATTAATGTGTGTAGTGTAGCAAACTGCGTTTTGAACATTCCTACTACCTTCAAAGGATTCACCGTAAATGAGAGTGAATTCGAAACAAAAATACACAGCAAAACTTTGAGAGATGCTATATGGGAGTTTTTGTTATGTTGTTACACTGTTGATTTTCAAACGAATTGGGAGTGTTTCATTTTACAAATGAATGATTTTGAAGCTGGTTTTTCTCCTTGCACGTCTTAATATTCTATTTCCGCCCTGCTGCAGAAGTAGAGGAAATAAGTGTTTCACTGATGGATCGCACTTGGATAAGATGATATTGGGAAATGCCTCAAAATTCTCTGACTACAAGTGACTGCTTTATGCTTGCAGCTTTGCATTCCTTTGATGTTTCTATATATTATCAATTTTCATATAAGATTTCAATCAAGTAAAATGCATAGCCCATTGAATTGCGATTTTGGAACCCGCAGTTTAGTACAAGTTATAAATACATAAAAGGAAAAGAAAAGACACTGAATATTTTTATTATATTTAGAGGCAAATTAAAATTTGAAATATACATCACTCAACTTGTCAGAATAAAATTTTAAAAGCGAAAGTGACAATAATATATTTTCATTTTTGGACCCTGCCTTTTTCCATCCTATCTAGGTACATACAAACCAAGTTTGTAAAACAATTGAATTCGCGTGTAAACTTGCTCTTGAGAGTTTACTTTGCAATTAAGTATTTAAAAATTTGAGCTTCAAATCTAGGAAGGCTCTCCGTTCACGACAACGATGCATAAGTAAATACTGAGTGGTAAAGTTTTATGTATTTGAATTAGTACACATTATTGTTATGCATGCTAGTTATAAATATACCTAATATATCTAATTTAACACAAAGTTTGCAGATAGTTTATTCATTTAGTTTTAAGGATTTAAGTAACTACATTCATGACGTGTGTTAATGTAAGAAAACAAAGCATGCCGTCTATGAGAGAGAAAAAAGACTCAAGTATACGAATTCTGCATTAGAGCTCGCACAACGCGAATTGCTCATGTACTTTGTATTTATAACCGCTTAAAAGTCATTATAATCGTGTAAAGTATATTACGATTTTTCGCTTTTTGATGAAGATCAGTGATATGATTGCAGATGTTACTTTATATATATTATATTTAACACGCATCTAATGTTCAGTGTTAGAAGTGAGGGAGTGAAATTGAGGGTGGAGGAGAGAAGGAAGAAGCAGGCGGCCTATCCCTAAATGTGTTTTATGCATAAGTTGATAATATTATTTTGCTCGCTTGCTACAGATTACAATTTCACATAGCAAGCAATAAGGATTTCGAAAATGATGAGCGCAAACATGAGAAGATGAAATTATTATGAAATTTTTACTACTGCAGTTTGCTCTTCAGACAGTTACATTCGAAATACTAGCATAAATTGGAGTGTAGCCATGAAATTGAGGCTGTGTGCTGCTTTTGGTTATCCTCAAAAATGAAATGTTCGTGTGGTATTGCACAAAGTAGCACATCATCCTGAACGATAATGCATTTTGGGTTGTACAGTAAAAGCTGTGTGAACAATTAAATTTGTAACTCAATTGAGAGCGAGAATACTAATATGATTGGTTATCATATTATATGATGGAGTACACAAGTGCATGTGATTTAAACCTGGGACGATGAAAGGATTGACAATGGTTAACAGTTTTTTACACCGCATGTCGTGCAAAATTATTGTTATTACATATCATGCACTTCATTAATGATTGAAATGTATTTTACAATGTGTTGCTTTAAAGCAATACATGAAAACTTATAGAGCTTCAACACTCATACACATCCTGCAGCTTTGCAACAATACTAATTGGCTCCTAACATTTTTGTATTAGGGTTTTCAGAACACTGAATCAATTTATAGCACTTAAATTTTGATGAATTTTATAAATGCTAATAATAATTAATACTATATTTATTAAACCACAGGCATACAACATTAAACTTTGCACAAATACATACCTTCCAATAGTCACCACATTAGTAGTTGATGCGTAGCATATCAGTGATGATACGCATTCTATTTAATTCAGCTCAAAAACTTGAAAATCACGATTTGGACTTTTAAGAGAAGAACATTCACCTGGTGAACTTTCCCAGACACATGCACATTTAAAACACTTGACCGATGTTAATAGGATTCAAATCACCGCAAGGCTATTCTTAGACATGAACATTTCTTGCATACACAAACTTAACAACTTTGTCACCGAAAAAATGTCATTCCTTACTTTATTCATTTTTTTATTTAAAAATAACTTCCAACAGTTCACAATGACGTCAATATTCTTTCAGATGTGATATCCAGTGCGAAGCTTAGCTTTCATGAGAATCTTTCATAAATTAGGCATATCGATTCGAGATTTTCTATTTTCTGAGCTTTCGGATGATACAGCCATAAACTTTTAACTTTACTTGGGCAACCTTTTTCCATTATTGTCATCACTTGGACAAGCGCACGTCTAGGGGAACCTACATGATTTCAACTCCAGCTCGTTCCTGGGATTGTGCAACTGGATATGGAAACCAACTATTACAAAGTTCAGATCAAGTGAGTGATGAAATTCATTAGCGTTATACGAAGGCCAACCAACTTTTAATAAGTTTACGATGGTGGTTTATTTTGATCAATGTGTGGTGACAGAGAGATGCAAGAGGTACTTACACAGAATTAAACTTCACAAAAAAAAAACAATTTTCCTGTACAGTATGCTTGTGTGGAAATGCGGAGTCTATGATGATGGATCCTGAACACGTAATATTAAGTGCGCTACCAACCGGCATTCAATTGGCTTCCTTCCTCCGTTTTCCTCACATCCTCATAAGCACGCACATTCACCACCCTCGTCTTAGTTTAACTAACCCGAGAATAAAATAAAGGTAAAAGTGTATATTAGCCAGGATTGTCTACCTGTGCGTCTCTTACATGTTGGTAAAAAATAGAATATTTATGCATGAAAACGTCCTGTGTACGTGTTTCACTCTTTATTACATTATGATTATTATTACAAACGATATTATTTCATACTTGCGGATAGGTATATAATATGCAGTAGAAATCGTAGATATATATGGCAGAGTATTAGGAAAAAAGTTCACCCTTGTTCCTCCTCGTCACTCTACCATGCAACTAACTTGGTATTAAAAATAGTGAAATAGGTTGTAACTTACGGCTCAGGTTTCAACTTCTCATAACAATCAGAATTCGATATAACATGTAGTAACTTCCATGTTCGTGTACACCACATTGTTCTTTCCTAGTATTGACAGACACTAGTACTTACATATTTATTATTACTTCGCTATGTACACATTTTAGTCATAACAAAAAGCGCAACAATGCTTTCAAAACAGGGAGTTCGTTTCATATTGGTAATGTAGGTGACAAGCCAGGTGTATAGGTATGTGTGTAATCCTAACAATGAAACCTGTAGGTTTTTACCTGTGTGTACTGTTTCTTTTACATGTACAAAAAACAACGAGAGCATTATATGCTCTACACATACAAACCTATAGTTGAATTATATTGCCTATCCTTTAACTTACCTGTCAGTTGGTCTACGGGTCTACTCATGAAAGAGGAAAAAGAGTTGAGACCAAACTAATCCCAGTCTTATTGTTGGTTGGCTAGATATTATCACGAGCCTAACCAGTTTACGTAGATTCTTCTGCAGGCTTAGTGGTTCTTTGCACTAAGCATAATGTACTCTGCATGCTTCAGCATTCACCAAAAAAATCAACCAAGTGGGGGATCAACAGTGAACGGTTGAATTAAATGGCCAAAAAATCTACAGGTCCTGTTGATGTAGCTTCACAGAAAGCAGATTGAAAAATACTACACACATTTTATCCTGCTACCGTAGATCCTGCATACATAAAACTTTCTGATTTTCGTACAATATGTTACTTACGTGATGATGGTGTAATAGCGGAAACAGCTTTTTTATTTTACATTTTTATTCCAATCATACACGTTCATAGCAAATATTACGGCTTCCCTGTACATTCCTGCATAGATAACTAGGAACGCACTACAGTGTAGTGTAGGGTCTACAGTGTGAGTAATAAAACGCAGAGATTCCTTGAAGGTATTAAGATGAAAAAGGATTATCTTCCCGAAACAGACTGGCTGAATAGCTAGTTTAAATTCATTTTTAACGAAAAGCAGAACAGTCGCTGTTGCGGATGATGACAGAGTCATTTTTCGGTTCTGTGCGATTTTCAGAAAGGTACCGTACGTTGAGGTTCTTGTACCTGAGAGATTTAAATGCTTATATATATGCAGTGCAATAATACATGATACCTTGCTTGCCAAAAATCTGTACTACCTATAATCTCACGTTTCATTCATCTTTTGCATTATTGTATCCTGTAGATGCATATAAGTATATTCACAAAGATGACATTTTTAAAACCTCTTATTATTTAACACTTTTTTGGCTGCTTTCTATGCTTTATGCTCTTGCTATATTTAACTACATTCATTGACTTTTGAGACTTGTAGCAATTGAGAGAACGGATTTGGGAGAAATGTTCATGAAATTTTATACGAACCAATGATAATTCTTTAATCTTACTTGACATAAAGTGTTAAGGTAAGTGTAAGTACGATTGCAAAAAATATTGCTTGTCAATCGACATGTTTTAGTAAAAAATAAACAGCAATTGCATGGGCGATGAGAGCATACAAATTGCCTAAAATATTCGATAAATCTTTGCTGGCATTGACAGTGTCGTACATATAGTTATTATCTCTTTGCCTAGATTATAAACCCAATTCTGAGGATACATGAAACTCTATGAAACCAACAATAAAGATTGTGAGTGTACGTGGTGCTTAAAAATTTTGATTCACTTGAAGCAACAAGTAAAAATTTACTCATTGCTAGAAATATGGGGGCTTGATACACTAAATTCATGATGCCGCATTACCTTATGTGGTTAAAATCTCCACTCATGTGGTGATCTGCTGGTGATATATATTTTTATCATGAATACCTCGAAGGGGTATGTGAATGTATGAAAACATCGTTGTTTACGGTAAATCTAGTCACATTGCAATTGATGTGAAATAGTTGCATTGTTGTAGTCACTATTAGCATTTGAGTAAACTCAATCCTTCCTCTTCATCATCACTGCGACCATCCTTCGTCAGGTTTTTATGCTCGGTCACTCACACCTGCCAGACATCATCATACCATAACATACAGCAACGTAACAAGAAGAGCAGGGCATCCTCATTGAGATGTTGAGACCGGTGGTGGTAGGATTGCATTGTTGTCGTATTATTGCAGTTGTAGCAGTTGTACTTCACACAAGCATAATCATTTAAGATGAAAATGGTGATTATGTATTTGGTTTGGATTCTCATCTGCTGTATGCGTATCACTGTATCATCTCATCAGGATGATGATGGTGATCGTATTGACGCCAGGAACTGCCACTGCCTCCGTGCTGAATGCAACCATCCTATTTGCAACCATAATATTGGTTGTTTGATGTTGCACTGGTGTCAAAATTACAGGAATCTGTTTTTTTCGCACGTCAGTTACGAGCAGGTATTAGGTACGCTCGTTTGAGTATTATTTTACTGTGTAATTCATATCGTGTATTGTTCACCATCAAAATCTGTTGTTTCAAAGGAATTTTTGCAGAAACTGCCATTATGCTCATTCTTTTGGTATTGGATGATGGAACGATGATGCTATGATAAAAAATCATGAATATTATATGCTTCAAACTTTTGTTAAAAATAATCTAATGTGAGATGTAGATTGTAGCAAACGTTTGTACATTTTTTCAGTTTTTGATAATGACTTTTCGATCATGATTCATTGGTATGAGCAAACCTACAAAAATGGTACATTTGACATTTTAATGCCCAAAACATCATTCTTTGTCACGGATAGTTGAGCCACGATTTAGGAGTAAGTTTGAGCAAACTCGTAATGTACGCTATCACCTACTACTGTAGAGCTGTCTATTTGACAAGGTTAAAAACACTTGCATCATCAATACCATCCTACCCTACACAAAGTTTGCATAGATCTAGTTTAAGAGTTGGCGAGATAGTAGGTTAAATTATATTTTATCATCAGTTGCACCCATAATAATACCTCAGCAGCACCCAGTCAAATTTATGCTTTGCATTTCCATTTTAAAACAATGCAGCATGATGTGCAAGTTGAAGTTTAAGTTTTTGAAATGGCTAGAGATTTGAGGCATTGAGGAGCATTCAATGAACAAATAAATAATGTATACATGCATGTACAAATAAAAATATATGATCGCACATTACACGGTATTATGTCAGTAAGGTCAGACAAACCAGATGAAATTTTAAATTGTAGAAGTGATCTCATTTGATGGTATTTCTCAATTTTAAGTTATGAGTATGTGTTACGATTCTGGTATCATGATTATATTAACAACAGTGGTTCGTGTGTAAATAAATGTATGCAGAATTTCTTGTCGACGGGCAAAGTAAAGTAACACACAGTGCTAAATGGTGCATGACTTAATATGTATCAATTTTGTGCATACAATCATACAACTTCTTATTATTAATACGATAATTAGATCTACCCATTTTGAGTGCTTTTGGTTGCAATCTTCAGAGAAAAGTCTTTCACTCCGAGGTGCGCTAATTGATCCAATTTAAACTATTGAATGCTCATAAATCACTTATTGTTAAGAGATGATGATAGGAATTTTTAAGTGCAGTGAAAGCTTATTCACCAACCGTACCGAAAAAAATGTATGTCAAAATGGATTGCGGAGTAGGCAATGCACTTAAAAATTATTGTTAAGCTTAGAATTTTATCCTGCCGATTATTTATTTTTAATATGCATGCATGTGTACCATGAATTTAATTTATGTACATCGAACATCCGGATATTCAAAAGAAGAAGGAAAAATAAAAAATAAATCAACATTGAATGAATTCGAATGCAGGAAATATTAGTATATAGTTAACCTGAAAATTTCCTACACCATATTTGATTTTATACATGTCAATCGTGGTAATATAAAGTTTTCGGAACTAATACAAACGAGGGAATGTTTTCTCTGTTGTAATTTTTGATTGTAAAATGTAAGTTTATTAAAGAGAGAAGCTAGCAAAGAAGCCGACATTTGTAAAAACATTAACACTGAAGGATACTTTTGACTTTAGTAGTGATCAACTCATGAATTGTAAAAAATTACACATAAAGCATTCGAAGAATGACAGCGCAATTCTAGTTGTTTCAATTGTACTTAAAAGTTGCACATAATTGAATTCGAATAAAAAGCTTTCTGCCATATTCCATGATCGAAACTCAAATTAATTGTGGATTAGGAATATTTCCTTGAAGCTGGCGGTTCAACTAAAAAATTATGCAACACCTTTCAACAAAGTACAAAATCTTGTGATTGATGTTTAGTAATGTTCTTTGAGCTACGAGTACGCAGTACACAGATCCCACGAAAGGCAAAAAATGTTCAGTTTTTTATCATCTAAAAATCAAGCGTATGCCAAACTTCACGTAATAAAATTCTTTTAAATATCATCAGTAATGAATTGTGAAACTGTCTAAATGTACAGTGCTATTAGGCTGATAGACTTTACGATAAAGATTTGGCTTGGCTTAAAGAATAAAAATATTGCATTTATTCTTCAAGATAAATATCTTACTAACCTTACATATTATACTATTTGCCATCCGCTGAACGTTTATACAATTTACCTACCCACATGAACTTGATCTTGAATCTTGATCTCCCTATATGATGATGCTATGAAATTAAAATCGATCGACCAGGAATCAAGGGCACAAAGAGATGCTACTCACTCTTGTTACCTTCGAATTGTACTCGTAAGTCTCTTTAAAAAACTAAAATCATGAGATGTTATATTTTAACCTAAGTGGCTAGTAACCAAAGAGTGTGCGAATGATTTTATGCAGAAGCAGAATGAATTTTTATGCATCTTTACAAAAATACATCTAACGTAGGTAATATTATAACTCATAATTGATGACTACAAATTGCAGCGTCAAAACTGAATGCGGTTATGTTTCAAGACACTCTGCTCATCTACTTCTACAGCGATGATGTCATGAAAGGACTAGTTAGCATAAAGTTATCCCACTTATCCCCCAACAGTCGAATTATCACTCATTGTTTTAATCTCTTGCAGGTATGAACTGATTTTCAATTTCAATTCATTTCTACTTTTCAATTTGAGCCCTCTACTGAACTGAATGCCAGCTACAATCATGCAACCGAGTACATTGTCTTGCATATAGGACAACATCGGGATCGGTATATTTTTAATCATGGATTTACAAACAGATAATAGCGTTAATTAACAGTTATGGTTATCATGGACTATGAATAAATGCCGCCCTTAGAAATAAGCATTCTCAAATATTATGATAAGTAATGAACTGTCATGTATTTTATAATGAGCATTTTCAATTTTCAATAATCTTTGAATTGTGAAGATGTTGTTTTGAAATTCAGCTGGCCAACGTTTCACAAAATTCTCAAGGATCATTCATTTTTGAAGTTGTTGCTGCTAAAAGCAGGATTACATCAAAATAAGTAAAACAAGAGCAAATTAATATACAGATTAGGTCCTCCTGTACTCATAAAGCATTAATTTACATGTGATTACACATGTGACGTAGTTTTTGAAATACTCGGTACATTGCACAGAGCCTTATTTTTACAAAATTTTCATCAGCATGTCCGGTAATCTTGTTAGCTTTGCCTAATTTGATGTTGCTACCGAGTGAATTTTCAAGAACTTTTAAAAAGAATGTGGTCGAATAGACTAGTAAAAAATCAAGGGCATTTTGTCCTTTTAAAATTTTAGTAAGGCTGAGAAGGATGTAATATATGTATGTAGACAAGATTATGATTACTCGATCTTCACTTCTACACATTAGAATCTGTTGCTTGCTAAAAGAAGGTAAGCCTTACCGAAACCAGATCATCACATCGTGTTATCACATCTACAGGTAGCATGTAAGTACAACGAATTCACAGGATACCCACATTTCAACAAGCGCTGCGCATTTTGACCGTTCTGTACTTCAGTTGAAGTTACCATTTGCCATTTGATTAATTGATAGTGTAGCATGTAATGTGGTTATGTATGAACGAGTCTTGTGCTTTTTTTAAAATTAATCAAAGATGAACGTAATAATTAGTGGGAAAAGTTTTATCAGCTTTCTTTAGAAAACTATAATGACATTTTTACGGATCGACACAGTCTAGAGAAGACATCAACGTAAGTTGAACTCAAATATATTTTACTACTCAATGATAGTTAGATATTATTAAACTTTTACTTATAAAATTGCACACGAAGTTTGCAGTTGTACACTGCAAATAAACTCACGTAACCTCCAAAACCTTGAATCTTAATCACAGTGTACAGTAGATTAGAAAAACATCCAAAATACTCAATAGCTTATATAATGAAACCAACTAATTCAAAAAACACAAACTTCTGTCGCAGTACTTATTTAACATTTTATTAGGGAAAAATAACACAATAAATTAAATTGTTGTTTTTACGATGCTATCTTACCGCGGCAGCAACGTACCACTACAATACCGACAGATACTTAAAAATTATATTCGAAAAGGTTGATTTCAAGGTGAATAAAATACATATTTTGTCATATCACTCATCGCTCTTTGTCGGAACGGAATAATCATTTCACACGTTTATCGTGGTTTCTTGCAAATAACTTATCAATATCATTAATTTTGGAGAAAAAAACAAATAAAGCATACTTTGTAGTTTCTTATAAAATCTTTTAATAACTTGAAAATCACATAAATAATCAGATTTTTATTTATTTCTCTTTCTTTCCCGAAATAATGTTTGTGTGGAGCTTCAAAACTTCAGGCTCAAGTAATTCCAGCAGTAAATTTCCATCAGTATCAAAAAAGTTGGCTGCGGACTTTTCAAATGTTGCCGATTTTATCTGAGTTTTATTACTTTTGTAGCATGTAACCGTGAGGGCATACATATCATCGAATCTAAAAAAACAAGAACACAAAAATATATATTTTTTTTAATTTCGATCATTTCAGTCGGTTAGTATTGAGGTGACGAAAATGTTTTGTGATAAGCTCTTCTTACCTCTTCATGTATGAACTTGCTTCCCAAACAACATCCGGATCAAGTCCAGCATCATCTCTTTGCACAGCGACAGCAAATATTCCTTTCTCAAAGTACGCAGTGTAAACAGTCAAAACCCCCATCATCACGAAATATGCAGACACACATAGAAGAAGAACAGGCCTAAAAAGATCGCAATTAAAACAACTTGCATTAGATTCAACAATATCTTTAACCGCCAGTAGAACTGCATAAAAACCAAATGATTCAAAGATTATTTAAAGTGCATTCATACTTTGACTGGGGGAAAGGGTGTAAATAATCCCACAATAAGGCAAGCATTGCAATTCCAACCGCAATGCTGCATATCCATAATCTCCCATCAACAAGATTAAAGTTTTCACTATAGTTTAGCCGTTTGATGAAAACATCTCGAACTGCATCATCAAGTGCATTCTTCACAGCGGATCCATCCCACTTGCTAACCTTTGTTCTTTCTTCTGCCTACGTACAATATAAAACAAAATAATGAATGATTAAGCTAAATATTAAGAAGGAATTTGAAATAGTGAAATAGTTACAAAATATTATAGATTCTTGATACCTCTGCCATCATTCTATCATCCTTTTCCTTGGGTGACATATGGACTTTCGCCGATTAATTCCCCAGTTTGCTGTAAAAACACACAATGCAAAAACGTCACTGTTTAATCATAAGCATTCCTATAATTTTATGAGGCCGAAAGAAGATTAAATTAAACTCAAATTTACCTGTCAAACAGAAACCTTTTTTATTCACTTTCCCAAAATAATCTCTTCTTTCTGTCCGGCTGTTTTCATTTACTTTAGTGCCCCACTACTGACAGACCAGACCCAATGTGATGGACCGACAAATGTATCTACAAAACACAAGCAAGATACACATACAATGTTTTGGTTATGCTCTGTGTGTGGTTTTCAAGCATAACTTGTAATGCAACTTACGCTACGTGGCAGTCCAACAAATGAATGAGATGAAGACAGAAGAATCATCCTAGCAGAGGTTTTAGGGTTGCCGCTTGTAAATTTGGTTTCGCATGAGATTTTAGCAAGACGTGGTGATGGTGAGCAGCACTTTCTCCTCTCTGGCTTGTAGCGATTGGCTGAAAGGGTTGCACAAAGACAAACGTTCGTGAACAAAGGCTTGAGGGGACAATCATTTTCTGCAAGTTACAAAAGGGTCACACTTTTGGCATGAATGAGCATACATACATGAACAATAATTAATTTACTATAATTTAATTGCTGGACAAGTTGACTGCACAAACGATGCATTCTTGGAATCAACACAATCTCAGAAAAGCAATATAGTAAATTGGGGATTACAAACTATTTGACTGAAGAGTTTTTTCTTACGCGTTGGGCGTCACTGCCTGCGTACTGCTGCACGCTGCACAGTCATTGTCCGTTGCTTCAAAAATGGTATAGATGTTGTTAACGCGATATAATGCTTTATTGTATTAGGATAAGAGATAAATGCTCATGAAATCTTTTGTGTCCTGAAAAAAACTTGCTCAGATGCACATGCGAAAATAACTAAAAGTTTCGTATTTAGTGTGGTTTTAAAATTCAAAAAATTGAGCTTTTGGATCTCGACCTCTGAAAACTTTGATAAATCCGAGAAATACACAAGAATGAGCTACATGAGGGTAGGTGTACCGAGAAATACTTCTAACGGAGACTATGGAAGATTCATGTTCATTCCGAATATGTCCTCGAATCAGCAAATGCAGCAACCAAATGGTCATTATTCTACTGACGGGAACCGAATGATGCAGCATGTCCATTATCCCAACTGCCCCAACCGGAATCCGTCAAATACGTTCTCTGATGGAATGAAAGACTACACGATTGAGTACGGTGAGGATGCTGTTCGTGCTGCGTTAGGAGGAAACATGCCCGATTTTCAGGCTCAATTTCAAAAGCAATATGGTGGTGGTGACGTTACAACAGGAGGAGAAGGCACGCAAATGGGCAACATGATGAATGGCCAATCTAAAGTGTCCATGATACCTGTGGTTCTAACAAGTGAAGGAGATGCCACTGAGGGCGGAAATGTAACAGCGAACGCAGGCAACGATGGTAATGCTAGTGTGTCAGCTTCTAAACAGGAAGTTCACAATGCTCCGAATCAAAGTTCGGCTGGAGAGACACCACTTGCCACAGGTGGAACTTACACTGCTTCCCCAAGCGAAACTGAGAAACGGGAGGAATCGTCGGGCTCCACAATGGCTCCTAAACAGGAAAACATCGCACATGCTTATGAAGCAGTAAGTGATGAATATGAATACAGTATTAAATGATAAGCCAGGTGCACTATGTATATGTTAGCTATCTCAAACCCATTTTATTTGTCATCGTTGGTTTTCAGGTCCGCAAGGCTCGATCTACCAGTCAAGTAAAGTATGGGAGACACATTCGTCCTTCATACTGGAAGCCAGAAACTTCAAATCCTTGTAGAAAGAAAGTTGCTGGGGGAGGCGGCGATGTGAACAGTAATGATGTAGTTAATAATGGCAACCAGCAGGAAATGAATGGTGCAACTCCAGACATGCATTTCACTGGAACTGGAAGTCCATATTCTACTGATATGAGTATGAATGATATGATGATGAATGCAAACGGATACTTTGCACCACCTCCAATAATTCCTGCAAATGATCAGCCTCAAAATAACTACGCTATCCAAAGAGCTCGCAGCCTGCCACCAAAGCAAGCTACTAGACCAACTTATTCACTATGTGGAAAATGCAAAAAATGCAAAAATCTGCGTTCCGAAACACCCGAGGCTTCTGTCTTAACTTTCCCCAAGTATTCCACAGGCGGATTCCAAAGACTTGCTCAACGGTCTCCTCAAATGCTGACATCAAGTAATCTAGGACAAAGTGCCAAGAATTTTCGAGCCATTCGTTTCTCTTCCAATCATATGTAAAAATCATGAGTCGTGATCTCACGAATGTTATCACACCTGTATCAAGTCTGTTTATGCTAATGTATATTTTTACATAAACACGCATTCGTTTTTTACATTGCAATAAAAATGTTTTCTCAAACAAGGACCAACTGGTGCAATTGCATAATCATCGATAAAGGCATTTCTGCAGCATCCGTCTTGCCGAGAGAGGCTCACAATCTATATGACTAATCAAAATTTACTTATAGTGCTAATACTACATCTCCTTAATCATAATATTATGAAACCCGTTCGCCAATCGCCAAAATACATTTTTTTCTTATTCTGATAGCATTGCATGTTAGCTGTGTACAGTACAGTTGACAAGGAAAACTGAAAATGTGTTACATAATATTGCATCCCACGTTGTGAGGAAAAAGTGCATGTACATATGCAAATAGTTTCAATGTCTTCAGCAGTCAGTAATTCTATGATCATGTCATGTCTAACAGATCATATACCTAAAAATAAATAGGCAAAAATCCTCTGTTTTCCTGTCCATCACTACTTCAAATATTCGACAAGGAAAGGATTTTAAGGATTGAGTGTTGTTAAACAATGAAAAGAAAAGCTAGAAAAGCTCCTCGTGTACTAAACGAGAACCTTTCATTAGTTAGTGAAGCCCCTAATTTGTATACGATCAGCAAAAACATTGGGCGCGGCAAAGATTTAAGTACCATTGGGAATCATATTCACACTGCTGTGCTTGTTGGATGTAAGTGTTCATATTACGACCAGTTAATTTTTCAAAATAGGCCCCAGTAAGTAATATATTGCAAACGATCATTTAAAAAAATTTGTATCTCCGTCTTTCCAGTCTTTATTACTCTGGCTGTTGTGGTCTACTATTTGTACACTCTGGGGAAACAGTACCTACTCTCTAAAAATGTACAAGTTGTGATTGGCTTGAGTAATCCGACTAATCCAACTGTTGGAGAAACTATTGCATGTAGAGTTCGGGTACGTAAAAGGGAACCATTTTTTCCTAATTAATTGATTATGACAGTTTTGTTGGAAAACCATCAACGCTTTCATATTTCATACCAATGCATCAAATTACATTCAAAAAGTAGTTTTTTATATCTTCATGATTCGTTCAATTTGATAGTTTATGAGTAAAGACGGAAAGATAATTGCATCCTCCTCAGAGACCTTTCACGATCTAAAGGCGAATCTCGTAATCGAGCCTTATAATGAAACTCTTAAACGGAAGATAGCTGTTCTTCTTGAAACGAGCAATAGATGTAGCCATATTTCTGGCAAATTCTCGGTGAGAAAATGTGGCATGTACGAAATAAAAGTGAAATATCACTCATTCTATCTCACACCGGAAACACCACTCGAATTCGAAGTACTTCCTGGTCCTGTGTCTTCCAAACACATGGATTTTGAAACACACAATCCAGGTATATTATACATCACAGCAGGATCTCAGCAATATTTTAAAATACGGGCAGAAGACGAGTACGGAAACCGGTGTAGAATTGAAGACGTGGATCTTACAAAGATGAACTTTCAACTTTTTCATGTAAAGATTAACTACATCACATTGCCCCATTTAGTTCTCAGCTTTAATTTTCAAAAGTTATTGCTTGTGAAGCGTTTACTCTTCCCCACTGTAGATGGGAAACGCAGTGCCACTTAAACATGAATTTTGCTACTATACACCAATTGAAGATAGCAGTGAAAGCGAGAGTACTGAAAGAGCAAGTGATGGAAGTCCATTAAAAAAGTTTATCTCTTTGAAATTAACAATAAGCCAACCGGGAGTATACACTTGCTTCCTGAAATATGGCCAATTCCAAGTCAATAATAATGAGGGAGCACCAAAGTTAATGGTGTGCTTATCATCAGAAGAAGAGGATGAGCTTAAACAAACCGTTTCTAAATTCAATCTTCCTGGAACCTTAATTTACACATGTCCATGTAAACTATCTTTCATGGGTGACGAAGATGGGTTTGAGGACTATTATGTTGGTGTGACTGCAACTTCATTGGTGTTTGCCCTGTACAGGATTCCTTTGTCACTTTATCCAGACATCCGTTTTCCGATAAGCATGAGAGCTAAGATTTTGCACACTACTAGTCAAGTCTTCAGTGGCGATTCTGAACACTTACAACTCTGGATACAAGACGGGCTACGGCGATCTATTAAGCTACAAATTGAATTGTCCTATGGACGGAAATTTATCATAGTTTTTGCTCATATTCAAGGGTTTATTTTGCGTAAGTGAAAGACTGCGTGTCTTGGTCTTGGTCCACCCAGTTCACCGATAATCCGTATGAATCGTTTCACTAAAGTGTGATTTCTTTACTCCAGCAAAATCCAAACCTTCGTTTCAAGACAAAAAGGAAGATTTGAAAGTGCAGTTTTCTAGTTATCTAGACTGGTTCAGATTTAACTCGGAGAAATTAGTACGAGTACAGCATGGAAACGTGATTGCAAGCACACTAAAAGAAGTTCCGACACATCCTGATGATTGGCTTTTACCGTTTCGAGTTATATACGAAGGTGGCAATTGTCCTTCTGGGCCAGGAATGCAAGCATGGATCAATCTTCTCTGCGAGGAATTTTTCAACGGAAATGGAGGAACCTGCATGTTTGAAAGGCTTCCAGGCTCCAAGCTGCTTCACCCTGTTTCATCAACGATTTCCCACCACCCTTTGCAAAATTACCAATTAGCAGGACAAATTCTAGCAAAGGCTGTGGTGGAAACCTTGCTGAGAGGAATTTGTACGCATTTAAGCCAAACTCGATTCACTAGAAGCATGTTAGCATTCATTTTGGGTTACCCGATCACTTTCAAGGTACTTGATTTTGATCTCTTGCCAATGTGCTTATGAAATATCCAAAATGCATACATCTATCATCCTATTTTTTCTGTATGTCAGTTATTGGAAGCAGATGAGCCCGGTTACTTTCGTCAAATAATGCCTATAGTAGAATCTAATCTATCTGGAGGAGAATACACATTTACAACATATCCATCATCAAAATCAGACACCGTAAGTAAGCTATCTTTAGACTTAAAAGAGAAGACAAACGTCTAAATGAGAATCCAAGTTGTATTGATCTGATAATTCTGGCTCGTTAGTCTCTGAACTACATGCTATTAGATATCATATATTTTATTCCCCTCATTTAATTAAATTTTCTCATGCCTACATTCATTCATCATCATTTAGAACATGGTAAACCTCATTCCAAATGGATCAAATATACCGGTTACTAATGCGAATAAAGAGCACTATCTCAATCTGCTAGCACATTACCGTCTCATCCATAAAGTGGAACAAGAAATTACTGCGTTTCGAAATGGCTTCTTTGATGTCATCGATAGAGATAAGTTGAGCAATTTCCAGGAAAAAGATTTACAGGTAGCCTTGATGAAAATGACTTGCTATATCTAGTAAACACGGTTAATAGTTCATTTTATGTGTCATGCTATTGTTACTCTATTTATCTTCTGCCAATCAGCAATTAATATCTGGAGGGGGTACCTTCAGCATTTCTGATCTGAAAGCGCATCATCGAGTAGTTAAAGAAGTAGATAACGGGCTTATAACTGCCATTAGGAGACAGTCGATAGACACGAAAAAGATCTTGAGATGGTTTTGGACTGCAGTAGAAAATCTGTCAGAGGAGGAGCAGTCTTATCTCATATTTTTTGCCACTGGCAGTTTCTCTTTGCCTTCATGCGGATTAGCTACCCTCAATCCACTCTTCACTATCAGTTTAACTGGTACATTCAATCAGCCTCCAATGGCCCATCCAATATCAAATGAAATCGTGTTGGCAGATCATGCATGCTTCGAAAATTTTGAGAGATCCCTGTTATTCTCCATCAAACCGGAATCTGAGAGGATCTTGTTGCCCACCGCCAATCAAATCTGCTTGCAACTAAAAGGCCAATGTGACGAGGATAATGACGACGACTATGGAGATGAGGAAATTGAGACAATACTCGAACCTCAAGAATTAAGAAGAGTAGGAGCCAATGACGATTCTCTTCTAACCTGGCTTGGGAATTTAATCAGTCATTAATCTACACTGATTTACTACCAATAAGTCAATCAATAAACTTAGTACTATCATAATTATGAATTTAGGAGTGTTTCTCAATTTTTTGTTTGTATCCCTTTCCTTGGGTATTTAATAAAAACTGTATTCGTTCAAAGCTACATACATCTACATTTCTTTGATAAGATAAGCCATAACTCACATAAATATCCATCTTTCAAGGAATATGTCTAACCCTACATTGCATCCAAGAAGGACTGGTGTAGGTAGTGTAGTCTCGGTTTACAGAAAGGTAGCATTGTACCTCTAAACTTCATTTGCATTCTCTTCCCCTTTTTCTTATCTGTACATAACTCGTCGAAAAACAATTATCAGAATGCTTTTATCTTTGAGAAAAAAGTCTGATCAGTGCACTCATATGCATGTGCACAGCAGAACACATACACAGACAAGGTTTTCTCTGGTAGAAGTGGTAGAGCCCATAGCCATATAGTTCACTGCAAATCATTGAACGAAACATTTTCATGAGTCATAAAAACGCTGATCGGAAAATAAATTCAATCACAGGATTGTATTGTGAACAGAACACTGAGAAAAGAGGAAGATTGTAGAGCAGAATGTTTTATCTTTCCATTTTCCGTGAAGGAAGCTACCTACAATACCCACATTCATCCCTTCGTATTATGCGGAAAACTGTGTGTTAGATTCACATTTCAAAAACGTTTTACATTCGTTTCTAACTAAAAAAAAGAAAATCTATAAAGCTTTGGAAAACGTTAGGGGTAAAAACTAGGGGAAGCGGAGAAGAGGTCATCTACAGTGAAGTTCAATTTCTACTTCCAACCTGCGTGTTCTTTGAAAAATCTACTTAATATTTTCTTGTCTGTGCTTTTGTGGTGGACAGAATAGCTTTCAATTTCAACTTATAAATCATAGATTAACCACGTTTGTGGAGACAAATTACTGTAATTTTGAATATTTTGATGCCGAGATTTACATACAAGTATTCATTAATGAAATTAGATTGGTGGGCTTTATCAGATTTTGTGAACAAGTTTTTGACTAATACCGTTTTCAAAATATTATTTTCTAGAAGGACAACATCAAGCAGCGACAATGAATTTCTTCAATAATTCGGGGTACTCTAGCTACGCTGCTCCGCAATTTCAGACTCCGTATCAACCCATTAATTTGAGTTCGATATCCCGCGCTCCTCAGTGTGCCCCCAATTTTCCGACTTCCAGTATGTTAGCAGCCGTTCCTCTTCCATCATCTTGTCACATGTGCACTGGAAACGCTATTGCTCACCTTACCAATTCAACAGTTCAGGTTCCAGTTCATATTAGCATGAATTCGAACATACCAGGACCAAGCGCTACGGGACACGCCACGTTCCGGCATCCGTTCGAAAATGAGCTTTTGGCTGACCCAACCCCACCTGCTGGACAACGAACTCTTGCAAGGAAAAAAAGTAAGCATTGAGCTAGTAATAATAATAATTTTAATTTCTTCATCAGTTTTAATCTGTTCAATACATCAATTGACATATCGAAAACAATGGTAAAGATTTTAATGGGTTTGCATTTTTTTCTCTGTTGTTGCTCTTTCAGGAGAAAAACGACATCGTACTAACGTCCCAAATTTAACTACATTGTATCAAGAAAGACGCGATAACCGACTTCAACTGTCTTCCGCCTCAAAACTCAAGCAAGAGCGATCCCAGAAATCTCTAAAACGCCTGAACAAACGTACGTCCCAACGAATTTGGAAACACGACGTAATCAGCACCTTTCCCGAACGAGAAACAGCTCGCCAATCAAGACTGGATATGTTACGAGCTAAAGGATATAAAGCGCCACGCAAAACTGAGTGCGCGTTATGGAACTGCCCACGGAAGCAGTACAAAAACAAAAGACCATTCATGCCTCTTGGCTCACCAGCTCGAAGTGTCTCCCGTCTTTCCAATTTGAGCAAGAAAAGTAGGTCTCCCATAAATTTTCATCGCTCCCCATGAGCAATGACTGTCAAAAAGAATCAGTCATTTTCATTTTCCACCATTGTACAATATAATTTGAAGTGCCAGAACGTACCAGATTATTTACGTCACATTCAGAGTTCACAAATTGCGTACTCAAGTAGGTATGCAGGTATATGTATTCCACTATAGTCGATATCTAATTTTAAGTTTGGTTTATTTTGTAAACCAAGAGGGGTTCAAACAAAATAGTGTATCAAGCGTATTATTTCGTTAAATTATGTTATATAACCAAAGTACATATAATATGTATATGTACACTAGTGGTAGCTAAAAGTGAGCGCAGCCGGTTCGAAAAATTGATTGTTGAGACGAGCAGTCAATATTATTTATAATTTATTTCCTTTGTTTGTCAGTATGGAGCATCCATATTAAAACATGAAAGAAACATTGGTATATATATTTCTCCAGAATTTTGTTGCTGTCAATTTTTCTTTTCAAGGAAAATACAGATAGACGTATTTGATAGTTTAGTTCAGGTTGTTGTGTTGCAAAATATATCAGTTTATGTTGCCCTCCTATCCCATGCAGTTCTTCCTGTGGTGAGGGCTATTATAGCTTTACTTCCTCTCTTTGATGGATACCTTACATGGAAAATCATTTTCACTCAACTCAACTACGCCAAAAGAAATTTTCGTATACCCCTTCCTAGGTAGCTTTGTTAAGTTAGTTCGGTAGTATATCCTATAAGATAATAAATCATAAATCATTCAAAGCAATAATTGATAATCCGAATCGTATGATGTAAAATATAGTTTAATATTACATACACTCTTGTCATTTATGTTTACGAAAGGGTTTCGTATTTGAAATATTATGTGTCTATACTTTGTATACTTCCATATAATGTTATAAAAGGTTAAGAGTTTACTACAATATAAGTATAGGTTAGTTTTATAAAGCTGAAAATTAACGTTGTTGGAGAAATAGAGAAAGTCAGACGGTTTTGTAAATGAAAGAAAAAAACTAATAAAATCTGTTTGTTTCAGAGACAGCTAACTGTTCCATGTTTTTTTTTTTACTGTATTCGTATACATACTGTACTTTGCTTTGTTGAACTACAAGAATAATTTCGGCAAATTACTGGATTGCTTTATGCTAGTTCCCCCATCCGTCAGGATAATCAAAAACTTTTTTGTGACACTTTATGCTTTAGTTTAAAATTCCGTTGTATTGTATCGCTTAAAATGCGGGTCGCCTGCCTTTTTATTTTAATCGATCCATTTTCCAAAAAACCAAGAAAATGTTCATACACCGCATCTAATTATCAAGATTCTACTTACATGACATACTGCATAATGTTTTAATGTCATTAAATGTCATATTTATTCTAAATATCTAGTAGCATGATATAATTAAACACAACAGCTCTAGGGTACCTGTATAAATACCAAATAATGCCTAATAATACCTCCGTGACTGTAAACAGGACATTCTCTGTTCTAAACTATTTCCGCAATGCTATTTTATCATTGTTCTAGGGATACTTCTTCAGCTACAATACAGTATTGGAAAGGTTGCACAAGTTTATGGAAAATTGTGTTGTACTTTTGATGCTTCTTCTGTTGCTTCCTCTCCCATTTGACAGTCAAAAGAAAAGTAATCCAATTCAGGTTTCACGCTCACGTCATAGCCACTCCAATCTATCACCACAACAACGGAATAAGCAGACTGTATTGGTTTTCTCAACTTAAAGAATTGGCATGACGACTGAGCGTACGAAGAAGATAGTCTAAAACAGTATCGCTTACTTTCCCTCGAGAAAGGGAAAATCACTTGCCATTTGCCATTCTACTGACTGAAGCCATTATGGAATGACAATAACTCGACCAATTTCTCAATTTCGTGCCTGTGCTTTTCTTCACGTTGAAAAAGTATGGAGGAAGTTCAGGCAAGAAAGATGGGTAGCATTTTAAGAAACAATATTATTCATATTTCGTCATTCCTGCTGCCAATGCCACTAACGTTGAGCGTATCATTTATCTCCAGTGAAAATAGAGCTCTGGAAAAGTCAATCGAAGCTAAGCTGAGTATACAGCGTACATATCTACTCATTTCTTGATTATTGATTTAATGGCTAGCGCAAAACATCTCTTACATTTTTTATAATTTATCATCGAGCATCCCCATAAATTTTGTAACGAATAGCCATAAAAATGAAATATGATGCGTTCGAAACTTTGTCAAAATATATTTACCCACGCTAAAAGTTACATTGTGTAATAACATACTAGGAAAATTATAATGGGGGCATCAACACAACTCACAATTCTTCCAATTTACTTTACAAAGGGAGGATTCTAATGAATTGTTGCAAAATTATTCTACACTACACACAAATTGTATACATACTTTTCTCCAACAACAGAGGATTACTCAAATGAACAGAGGAAATTATGAAATTAAGTTGTAACTTTGATGCCAGCAAAGAAAGTCAAAAGTTGGTGTGTAGAAGAGGGATACATTTTTTGTGTAAATGTCATACATACTTTCATTGCTCTAATGAATTGTAATTACATACATATCTCATATCGTGGCGAAATAGTTTCTTGGATAACAGCAAAATAGCGAAAGACACGAATCCGAAAAAATTGGCAAAAGTTGGAGCTTACTTCCTCAATTATTATGCCTTTCTGCTCGTTAAAGAATGTTTAATATCCATTGCATGAAATAAATTATGATTCGAATCATCATCATTTATCCGGACCAATAAAGGACTTTACAAATAGTTTCAACATAATATATATGTACTCTTTGCAAGGTGCGCATAATATATAAGTCAGTTCAAATAACCAAATTATTTCCATTGACCTGACCAACAAGCTAAAAGCGAAAATATTCAAATTATGATTTTATAAGAGCAAAAGCTTCCTTTTCGATACAATAAAGAAGACAATTTGCTGGTACGATTATTGCGTCGAGGAGTTCTAAGCATTACCTCACCGTACGACATGAATATCATTTGAAAAAGTACATAATCCAATCTTCCCACTGTTTGGTATCTTGACACTTTTGAAGCTTTCCTTACAGAAGAAGAAAGTTAAGGAGAAAACCTATGGGAGGTATAGTTTCTTCCTAAAGAAGAGTATGACATGAAGAGAGATAAATATTTGCCAATACCATCTTTACGACCAAGATTTATACATGCATTATCACAAGAGTTGAATAGATGTTTTCCGAGATACAAGATTATTAGTGATTTCCATAAAATATTTCATAAAAAGTGTATTTTAGCATATCAAATATATGCACGTGCCTGCAGAGAACCAATGGAAGAAAGTTTATTTATAGAATAACAAGATTCAAACATTTCAAATCCAAGAATTTTCTCAACATGACATTATTTCCTTTCCAATAGTTTTTTGTAACTAAAATATACCCTATTGCACAAAAAAATCATTCTGATGTTGGCATCATATCTTGTCTTAGATTTCCCCAACATGGTCCAAAAATGCATCGGTGCACAGAAAAACGTACGACGGATGCAGAAGGTACATTCTGCGTAGGACGTTAGGTTTCTCTATGCTTATGATACTACCGTCGCATTGGCCTGGAAATGGACGGCGACACGCTATGACCACCACCGTTCTCCAAGTTTTCGCGTGATCCTTGCAAGTTGTTCCCCTTACCGAGTTTAGGTTCGGCTATAGATATTTAGCTTTGCTAATAGTTGCTGACTTGGCTCAGTGCTCCGTCAGAGTTTGACTAGACTGCTGGAGAAGACCACGGTGAAAGTATTAGTTTCACTTGGACTGGAGAAACGCTCAACGAGTCAGAACCAACACTTCACAGCGATTTCCACACTCCTTCCACACACAACACATACACACACACACGGTCTGTCTGTGATAATACGAAACTTTATTCGATTTAAGCTGCGACAGTAGTGCAGTTTTCTCTTTATGCTATTTGTACGCATCGTAATATGTAAGCTGATTAAATAATCTGAAAACTCATAAGAGTTTGGACCGTGACCTATATCTCCATTCTTGCTATATTACTTGTTAGTCAGTATTCCATTGTTTTTGTTACAAGTGAAAACATAGGACTGAAACTACAGAGACATTCTTTGAATAAACGAAACAAGACAGTTTTTGTCTTGGCTACTTTCATGCAAGCTATCAAAAGAACAAAGAAATTTTGGAAGCAAAGAAAATCTGTGTCGTCTTTAGCTGCAAAATTTCAACAGTTCTTTAATTGATGGTGCAGAGGAGAAAGTAGTTGAAATTCCTATTACAAGACCAGACCACAGCCAACATGGAAAAGGAGCCGACAGAAATATTTATTGAGAACATAAGTAGTCGAGATCCGATGTCAGGAATGCTACCGCAAGCTGTTGACGTTTATCCAGACCCCGTGTCAAACCCTGCCTATATGGAGATATTAGAATTTGAAAAGGACTTTCCGTACAATGACTGGAGACTTTGGATGGGACGGAACTGGAAAATTGCTGTGCACATATCTTTTTTGTACATCATGGGAATTTTCGTCGGTCAAAAATGGATGAAGGGACGGCAACCATATAAGCTTGAAAACTCGCTGAAAATCTGGAATCTCCTGCTTGCAGCATTTTCACTTGCGGGATTCTTACGCTCAATTCCTGAAGTGGTGCATTTACTTCATCGACCCAGTGGATTTTACCGCATTTCATGCAGTCGGTCTGTTATTGTGCTTTTTTTTTCTGATTTCCTTTTTGCTGCATGTTTTCCTCATCTATTTTCACGCTTGTCACTGTAAAAGCTATAGTAATTTATCTAAAATATTACACTGGGCTCTCCGCACTACCCTTTTCTGATACTCTTCATGTCTAATTTAACAAAAGATTTTTCGTAGAAATCACTTAACCAAACACACATCTGCATAGAACACAAAACGAGAGTCTGAAAGCTCCACTTAAAGAGCACTCATTCTTTTACAACTCATCCGCCATCATGGCATACGCATTCCTTCAAACTCGTTTTAGTTTGTTTGCCTGCAGATGAGTTCAGCTAGTCTATAAGAAGATATGGATGTAGAATTAATGTAAAGATATGCAGGAATCTGTACATATCATAAAGACAAATAGCTTTTTATTAAATCACGAAATCCTTCAGATCAAACTGTTTTCAAGGCGCGTGCTAGCGGTGCGACTGATCCACTCTGAAGTGCAATTTATCTGATGTTGTTCATGCAAGAGAAAGTAGGAGAAAGCAAGTGGAATTTGTGGTAGCTCAGACATACGGAAAGAGACATGATCATGATAGATGCGCTTCTCTCAACCTTTTATTTTTTAAATATGCACAGCACCAGAACTTTGGACTGTGGTTTCGCAAAGTTTATTTATCTGAAGCGTTGACTATTTGCACATTACCTTACTTACTTACATACATCATGTACAATTTGGCTAGAAGAAGTAAATTTTGTACATTTGAAAACATTTTCCATACTTTTTCTCCCTTGTAATAGAGATGACTACAATGTGGCGTCAGCTTATTGGTCATTCATTGGAACCTTGTCCAAGGTTGTGGAACTAGGGGACACTGCGTTTCTTGTCCTGAGAAAGAGACCGGTGATGTTCTTGCACTGGTAATTTAATTATTTTAAAAGAGAGAAACGGCATTATCTATGCTTGGCTCCCGGTTGATTTCGTACAAATCATTAAATTTCAGGTACCACCATACTACTGTGATGCTCTACACTTGGTACACCTATGAAGACAATGACCCCTGCCATCGATGGTAAGTTATCGTCACTTCCATATTCGTATAGTGAACAATGTGATGCGATAAACATTGCATCATATTATCATCATTATACATGCAGACTGAAAATAATGTCATTCATTACTTATGTATTCATCGAATAACAAGAAAAGCATTTGTCTGTCTTTGCATGTCATTTCCCTCTTGAAGCACTGCCTTAATAATAATATTTGTCTTAATTCAAGGTTCATTGTGATGAATTTCTTCGTACATACTATAATGTACACCTACTATGGTCTGCGGGTGAGTCAATACTGCATTATGTTTTTTAATACATACGACGTACTTTTAGTACTCGTCAACATAAAAAGATCCCTGATTGGGTTTCAAATACATCCTGCTTCCACGCTCATCGTATAGACTTTCAACATGATTTTTTTCTTACACCTTTGTAGGCTATGGGATTCAAACTGACTAGAAATGTCTCCATGGTGATAACATCTCTACAAATTCTGCAAATGGTATTTGGAGCATTGTTCAATATTTATGGATTCTACGCGTTGTGTAAGAAAATATGTCATCATTCTTCTTTCTTTGGAAAATACAATAATGTTAATCATTGATCAATTTCTCATGCCTAATGCCTATTTACTCTAAGCTTGAATGTCCTTTTCTCACAGCTCAAGGAATACCGTGTTCTCGGAAGCTCCACAACATCAAACTCGCTCTGGTCATGTACTTGTCATACTTGCTATTGTTTGCTCACTTTTTCTATGCCACTTACTTTGCACCAAAAAGGAAGGCGAGACACGCTCATTAAAAACATTCAGCAATTGATGATGCCATACATTACAACATCGATTTCAAACGAATATTGCCAAAAATATTCAACACTATCTATAGCCAGCTCCAATTTTCTTCTATGATGCGATGTGTGTGGAATTTTAAGGAATAACAAGGAATGAAAGTTTGATCAATTCTGGCAAGCTATCAATAAGTCATGATGCAAACAGTATTGTTGCATACTCTTCTTACTTATATTATGTTAATAAAGTAAATGGAACATTCATGTTTAAGTTTTGAATAGAGTTTGACGCAGTTTTATGTACAGAAATCAATGTTATATATTAGACTTGTCTGCAACTATAAAGAAGGTTGTAATTTTGAATATTTATTTGATATGACATATTATGTATATGAAAATATGATCCTTTGTAAAAGAAATAGTAGTGTATAAGTAGGTCTTGATTTTCTATGCAAATTTTTATGACCAATCTATAAAAAAACTTCTTACAATAAGTGAATATATGCGTGTGCACAATCTATGTTAATATATGTAGGTATGTATGCAATAGAAATATTTGTAAATTTAAAAAAAATTCTTTTAAAACATGAAGCGCAATGATGATGGAAGTAATAAACGTGAACGTGTTTATGAAATAAATATATAAGCTCCAGCAAAATTCTAATACGAGCCAATGCTTTCAGTACTCGTTGTTGGTAAACAAATTATTGTTATTTTACCAATTTAGCATCTCAAACTCAAACAATACGAAGTGGACCAAATTGCTTACGATAAGTTTGTAGTATTCCTTTTCTAATTGCAATGTGCATATGTTTTGTCTACTTGGAAAGCAAAAGGTAAGGAGAGGAAAACTTTGCAATCTAGATCATTGTTTCTCATTTTCATGAAATAAAAATTACATATACTTTGCATACATTAGCATTTTCCATAGTCATTTTTGCAGTATGTGCAAGAACTATCTAATGACATGTACTTGAAAAATAGTATACGGATTATTATTGTCGTGTTTTGACAGGCTACTATTTGACTCTACAAAATATTCCCTATCATTCATTAAAACTAAAACCTTATTGTTGTACAGCGAACAGTTTTACCTTTGCTTGGTAGTTGACCTATTATCAGCGTTTACATTTAAACAGATTATTCTAACTATTAAGTAAAAATGGGTGAGTTGATTGGATTAATTAAACTTTTAAAACATGTAGGCTTTGACAGAAAGTTGGCAAATTCAAAATTCATGGTATTTTACAATGTTTGCAGCAGAGTCATCATCCCTTAACACATTATGTACAAATAATCTCGAAGCTACGCAAATGGTTACATTCGAGGAGTTTTTCAGTAGTTCACAAGTTATGCATTCCACACCTTCAGCACCAATCAAAGCAGTGACTACTGAAAATGGGGCAACAACAGATTGCTTCGTCAATGACGACTTCATTTTACCGGATATTCCTGATGATGCAAACGATGACTTCTCGTGGCTCTTTAAAGTGTTACCACCAACGGAGGGAAGGGACTCATATCACGAAGTTCCTACTGGGGAGCCTACAATTCTTGATCCAATATCCCAGGAGAATGCCCCTCCACCTGAAGAGCCAAAATCAATGCTGGTAGATCCTATGTTCTCGGAAATGGATGTGACATCTTTAATTTCGCATGATGATGCAGAAAATGACAAAATTACACTGTACAAAGCGGATACAAACAGCGAAGAAGGTCGGACAGCTTCAAGTGAACAAGTGAAGCAAAGTTTGAGAAGAAGTGGTCGAGCTAAGCGATCAATACTTTCACAAATTGGAAACAACTCTATGATCATTGACACACCAATGTCTTTGCGACGCTCCCAGCGTAAACGTAGCTACCAACAAATGATTGACGCTGAGGTGAAAAGAAAGGATTCTAATTTAAATACGCAGGAAATCGACAAGGGCCTAAGTAGTGCTGGAACTACTAAACGACGAAAAGTAGAGGACCAACAGACAGAAAGTAAATCTCAAACCGATATATCATCACCACAACCGAAAACCAACCCTGTTGCAAATAACGAGTTGAAAATATTATTTCGTTGGCACAAGCCTGTCAATCCAATTGACAGAGGATTGATGACTACTAACAATCGTTATCAGAAAGGTCTGATAGATCCGAGGCGGGTTCTTACTGCTGAACTCTACCTGAAACATGCAATGTCACCTCAAGTAATTCCTGTTTGGGATGAAGGCGTTCCGTCAATCGTCAATGACAATCCTTTAGCTTCCGAGAAAATAAGGGACCTGCTTCACGTGGAATGGATCGAGAATCAAAATACGCTTGCCAACTTCAAGGCTCATGGGAAAGAAATGCTTGGAGGAAAAAGGCTAACCGCGGATGGAAGAGCGATTCGAGGCACATTCCTAACATTGGATTTGGATGAGGAATATGAAAGCATCCTCCAAGATCAAAATAGTTTTGATTGTGTAATTAATTGGAAAGAAAGACTTCGAAACAAAAAGAGTCATTCGGAGTTTGACAAATCTTTCAATTTAGAAAACACTTTATATGATTTTTCAAACTTTAAGAGCTTTTTCAACGAAGATCAAACCACTGATGATGCTAAACTGAGCAAAGTGAAAGAAAAAGCTCACAAGAAAAGGTTCAATGGAATCGTTGGTGCTGTTAGTGTAAATCCTCTGGCTATTCCAAATAATAGCACATTTTCTGACAAATGGGCAATTTTCCGTCTCAAGGGAGAATATTATAGACCTAACCCGGCAGTTATCACTATTCAAAGAGTACCAGATCATGTCATCGAGGAAATGCAGTCTAAACCAAAAAAAGTAACGCTTCAATCAACTTATTATAAAGCTCTAACTTCCTATTTTGACAAGAAATCAACATAAAATCTTTCTGATATTTTATTTCATGTAAATTTCAAACTTCAAACTTTGTTTTTATAAATATTGTAACAAATCTGTTCCTAACCGGTTACTAATAATTAATAAATTACATACTATGTAGTGCAAAATCTGTATCTGTTATTGCTAAAACTTTTAACACGTTTTTAGCAATTTTGAAGTGAAAAATGTGGCAAGTAATTTATGAGCTCTGGCTTTGACGTGGATCTTGATCTTTGGATGATGATGAATGATGATGCGTTTTAAACATACTCCAGTTTAGCAAGTTTACTCTAGCTAATTAGTCAGTACATGTACACGAGAAGGAATCATGAGATTATTGAGATTATTTGGCTTCACCTCACTCGTCATTGTTCACCCAAACTCTCTTCTTGTATCAGTTCACTTCATTTTTGCAATTGAGGTTGCATTATGGCGCGAACCGGATATCCAGATGTTCTGGCACTGCATCAGCCGAGCTAGCACATGATTTGATTCAGAAAACGCTATGAAAATCACAGAGTTAGTGATCTCTGGATTTTAGTGATCATTTGTTTGAATTGGAAACTTGTTTATTTGACCAAACCACTGTTAATCTTTTGTACTAAATGCAAGTTAATTTTGTGCAGGATGCCGTAATAAATATAAAGAAACAAGGGGAAAGTAAAACGATGAGCATACCCTGGCCCTAGTCGTCTGACACTCCGTTTCATTTCAGTGACCCTCTGATCGTCATTGTCAATTGTGCAATTAGGTGTTATCGTTGTTAATCAGTGGTTTTGATTTCCGACATTGAGGTGAAACTTTAAGTAGCAGTGATTGAAAGTACCTCTTCGACTTTTATATGCTCATGATCAAGAACCTTTGATTGAACTACCGGCACCTCAAGTGCTTTTAAACTGTTAGAGTGCTTTAAATTGTTTATTGTGAGTTCAAAATGCTGACTCCAGTCACGATGAGGTCTCAAAGCTTTACTAGAATGGCTCTGATGTCTGCGAAAAGGCTGAAATCATTTTGGGAAATTCGAAGATCCTATGCAGCTCCATCCAAATTCATAACTCCTGCTCAACATTATGATCTAGCAAAAATTCGAAACATAGGGATTTCAGCACATATAGATAGTGGGAAAACAACTGTCACAGAGCGAATATTGTATTACACCGGCAGAATAAGTGAAATGCACGAGGTGATTTCAGTGATATTCATAAACGTCAAACGTATACTTTGCAAATCCTCACGCTGTTTCTTCTGACACGGCAATATTGATTGGGATTTTTTAAATGTTCTGGAATTTTGTTTCATTTCACAGGTCAAAGGGAAGGACAATGTAGGGGCCACTATGGACTCAATGGAACTAGAAAGGCAACGTGGAATAACTATTCAATCAGCCGCTACATATACCGTTTGGAAGGATTATAATATTAACATAATTGATACCCCTGGTAAGATTTTAAAATAGTGTTGTCCTATTTCAAGTCTTAATTCTTAAATTGCATTTACAGATTATTATTAATTTATTAATTACTCATACATAATGTAGGGCATGTGGATTTTACCGTGGAAGTTGAACGTGCGCTTCGAGTTTTGGATGGTGCCGTGTTGGTCCTGTGTTCTGTTGGCGGTGTACAAAGTCAGACAATGACGGTTAATCGACAAATGAAACGTTACGCAGTTCCGTGTCTAGCTTTCATTAACAAACTGGACAGATTAGCTGCTAATCCTTTTAGAGTTTTGCACCAATTAAAATCGAAATTAGGACATAATGCTGCATTGGTGCATCTCCCTATTGGTCTAGAATCTGATTTTAGTGGTATTGTGGATGTAGTAGAAAAAAGAGCGATTTATTTCGAAGGAAATTTTGGGTAAGTTTTTACAGAAGCTAAATTATCCTATAGAAGTTAGTTATCTTTCGTGCAAAAACGTCTTTATATGTTTATATTGAACAGTGAGACCCTTCGGTATGACGAAATACCCAAAGATTTAGTAGAACAAACCGAAGAATATCATCAACGCCTTATTGAAAGCGTTTCAAATGTCGATGAACAACTTGGAGAAATTTTCCTTGAGGAGCGGAAACCCACAGTTGATGAATTGAAATGTAAGATTAATAACCTTATTACAATGTTTAATTTTTCTCATTCCGTAATAATGCTAATTGTTGTTTTTCAGCTGCAATTCGAAGAGCCACCCTGAAGCGAGAATTCACACCTGTATTTTTAGGCTCTGCACTGAAAAATAAAGGTGTCCAAACTCTGCTGGATGCTGTGATAGACTTTCTTCCAAATCCATCCGAAATTACCAATTATGCTTTCTTAGATGAAGGAAAAAGTGATGAGTACGTTTCTAAACAATATATAAATGCATTTGTTAATTGGGGTAGAATTTTTTCGAATTGCAATCAAACAAGATTATGATGAGTGTGTTATTGTATTTGTAGTGAGGAAAAACAAAGGATTCCATTGAACCCGGAAAGATCGAGTAAGCATCCCTTCAGTGGACTTGCCTTTAAACTTGAAGCTGGAAAATTTGGGCAGTTAACTTATGTTCGTGTGTACCAAGGAATGCTAAAGAAAGGAGAAAGCATATTCAATACTCGAACAACGAAAAAGGTAATAATAGTAACCTTTATGATCCGAAGAAACAAGAAAATGTTAATCATTGCATACGTATGGTTTCTGTCATCTTAACAGACTAAAGTCTCCCGTCTGGTTAGAATGCATGCCAATCAAATGGAGGATGTAAATGAAGTCTACGCTGGAGACATTTGTGCCCTTTTTGGGGTGGATTGCGCGAGTGGAGATTCGTTTGTAGCCCAAAAGGATTTGAAACTTTCGATGGAATCCATATTTGTTCCTGATCCTGTGATATCAATGAGTATTAAACCCAAAGACCCCATGGACATTGAGAAGTTCTCTAAAGCAGTGGCACGATTTACCAAAGAAGATCCTACTTTTCAAATTTACTACGATACTGATAACAAAGAAACTATTGCATCTGGCATGGGAGAACTTCATTTGGAAATTTATGCCCAGGTTGGTTATAAATATTAGATTGATTAAAATTTTAGTTTTTCTAGCGCTATCAATAAGCAAATTTTAATCCCGCGTTATGTGTTTAGAGAATGGAACGTGAGTATAACTGTCCGGTCGTAATGGGAAAACCCAAAGTTTCGTTCCGAGAGTCAATAGTGACTCCTTGTGAGTTTGACTACTTTCACAAGAAGCAGAGTGGAGGTTCAGGACAGTTTGGACGAGTCATTGGTGTTCTCGAGGTATTATATTTACTATCATCAGTTCGAAACTATTTTAATTGTATAAAACAGAAAAACAGCGTAATGATCAATTAAAAATGTTTGAAACTAAAATTATTCGGTTTACTGGTTTTCAGCCATTACCACCTCATGACAACACCCGAGTTCAATTTTCTGATGAAACTGTTGGAACAAATATCCCAAAACCGTTTGTACCTCATATTGAGAAGGGATTTAGGCTAGCCTGTGAGAAAGGTTGGCTAACGGGCCATAAAGTAGCTGGTGTAAAATTCCGACTTATAGATGGAGCATCTCATATCGTCGACTCAAACGAAATATCCTTTATACTGGCTGCTCAGGGAGCTATGAGACAAAGTAAGCCAAGTTACTTACACAATGTGCACAAAAATAATCGTGTATCATCAATAGTAGTAGTTTCATAATACTTGATTGTAATATGATCGCATAGCATCGAAAGTTTTTAAAATGAGTATTTGTTTTACAATAATAGCTTATGAGGAGGGTGTATGGCAGATTTTGGAACCAATCATGTCAGTTGAGGTTACAGCACCATCAGAGTTCCAGGGAATGATTATGGGACAACTCAACAGAAGAAAAGGAATTATTACTGGGACCGATGATAACGAAGGGTGGTTTGTTGTAGAAGCGGAGGTTCCGTTGAATAACATGTTTGGTTTCTCGTCAGAACTGCGTTCATTAACACAGGGCAAAGGTGAATTTGCAATGGAATATTCGCGTTACTCGCCAGCTCCTCAAGAAGTTCAACAAGAGTTAATGGCTTTACACCAGGAAAGCTTAGGTCACGGACAGCATGCAAAGAAGAAGAAAAACTAGTGTATAAAATACTTTTTTAGCTTTATCTTAACGCAACCTTTATAGGAATTTTGCAAAATGTCCTTATAGTCATTTTTAGCCATCTAACTCAATTATATATACCTACGTTAGCAAATATATCTATGAAATGCCTATATATCCGTATCATTTGTTAATTAGCATTACTACTTGTGTACGCTGTTGAATTTCTAATAGATTACTTATAAAAGTAGAGTCCCAATAAGCGTGTGTAGAACTTTATGAAAGAAACGTTCGGTATGATTAAATAAATGCAGAATTTGTAATTTTCTATAAGCGTTTTACGTTGAATGATGTATGCATGCATCGCGCATGTAATGAAATGAGGGGTGGAATAAAGAGTCGTACTAAAATAGAAATTAGGTAATCAGCATGCGTAAGTTTTTTAAGGCTGATTACTATGCAATGAACATTTTCTCAGAAGGTTCATCTGTAGTGCATATGAAAGAATGGTAATAATAATGCTAATATTTTCATATATTTGCTGTAGACTTTTATTAAGGTATAAAAATAGTCTTGTAAGATCACAGTAATAGCATACAATACAAAGGTTGATGGTAAATTCTGAGAATATTGAATACGAAAATATATTTTTTAATTAAATCAATACATCCCTTTCGGTTTGTGCAAAATTAGTACACATAAATGTGTTTTAGTTGCTCCCTCATGTGTTGTGGGAGTTTGTGAATGTCAAGTCGCTCTTGTTCAGCTTTGTGCTGTCGCAATTTCTCAGTAAAGTTAAGATTCTTTAGCAATCTAGAAATTCCTTTTATGGCAGCATCGTCATCAATGATAGGAACGAAAGGAGTTGTCAAGCACGTTGTAATGTCTGGTACTACTGTTGAACCACACCTTCGACTAATTATTTTATCAGGCGTCCTTGACCCGGAGGTTAGCGCCCTAAACCCCAATCGTTCTCCGTCACTGTCGGTATCTTCAACAGAATTTTGCCTCCTCACTCTTCGGCTGCGTTCACTGCCTCTGTGCGTGTGAACCGCTTTGCCTTGCAGTCTTTCTTCAGCTTGTCTGGTATAATGGGAGCGTACTAATGGTGGTGATCTGTCCGTGTTCATAATCCTCAGAATGGAAATCTCACTGGACCCCGACCCAGAAGAACTAAAACTCCCTCGTCGACGTTCCAAGCTTCTACCCTTGTTCATTGCTCTTTTCTGCCGTTCCAGTCTTCGTACAGAACCTTCCTTCCTATTATTATACTTCACGATTGCCGTTTCTGCGATTTCCGCAACCTCTGCCTCATCTCCACTGACGTTGCTGCTATTATCTGTTTCAGACGCAGGGTCTGGCTTATGAATAACGATTGAACCAAATCTAAGCGTCATTGTTGTCTGTAAAGAAAGAAAAGAAGAGAATTTTTAGCACACCTGAACTCAACTGTAAATTGCATACTCGTGAAAAATCCATAAACTCTATTTAGCATAAAAAGAAACTTTCAAAAGAAAAAAAAAACATTTCACAAGTTGTAGAGTGTGAAGTTATGTTAAATTTTTTTTACACTGACCTGTTTTTATATCAACACAATTCAGTGGAATATGTGTGTTCACAGAGAATATCACAAACAAAATGAAATGCAGGTGTCCTCAACGAGACGATGCACCTTGCTTGTCGGACCACAAATAGTTTGCAAACACTTTGGCTTCAGTGTCACCCACTTTTCTCTCTAACTGTCTGCTAAAAGTTCAATTTCTTTTGGAAACGATGATCATATAAGTAGCACAATCTGTAGTGATGCACTTGAGCAGCTCAATTCAACTTACAAGTTGTCCTCTCCGATAAGCTTGCCACGAAAACTCACGCACAAGGTAAACGCGATGTGGATAAAGATGTGTTGTGTGCGCTAGGAAACTCTAAATTACATGAACGCTTCATAAGATCTCTTCGTCAACTGACTGCATTCTGAGGAGCTCTCAGCGATTTTATATGGATGGTCCTGTTTACTGGTCGTCGCGTCGTGAGTGATTATGCATGGTAATCGTAATACTGTACATGGTCAATGGTGGAGATTGTTTGTGCAGACCAAGTTGGCACCACTGCGCTTTGCAGCGTCGATGTTCATGAGCTTTCTCAGTAGAATTCGAACTTGGGATTTGTATGACTCCTGTGAAAAAATCTTGTCTGCCAGTACCAACGTGTAAAATACTATGCACGCTTTTGGTCAATGGGTGTATATCATGTTTGGATGAGGTGATTGCAATAATTCGCAATAATATTTGTACTAGTAGTACTGGAATGGAATAGATTATTCCCCTATGCAATGGAGTTCAATCACTCACAATGGTTCACATATTATGAGGTAGCTTATATGTAAGCAGCCAGTTCAACTGCAAGCAAGCAGGAACATAATAGCTGGAGGTTATTTTTCTGTGAAATAAATCGTGGAATCATGATAGCCATTAATATTTGAAGGAAATGTGTGCATTGCAAAATCCCACATATTTTTTTTGCATTAAAAAGTAAATGCATTACCATGTATCAACATGCATTTTTGCATATCGTTGTGTACTTTGTACTCGCTTGGTTTTAATGCGTATTATAACACAACACTGGAGTAAAGCTTAGAGCTTATCCATTGCACATTAGGATCATATTAATCATGTATGAAAGCTTAGTTTCAGTTTCAACGAATTCCATGCTCATCAGATCGTGTTTGGGCTGTGCAAATTATCGGACCGAGAAGTAAACAAGCTACTCTTATTCTTATTACTACCATTTCCCAAGATGTTTTTCAGTTTAGTTAGAGCAACCAGTCATTGCCTCAGGTTGTTTTTCTCGGTGAGTCTACCGAAATGATTGTTTTCTTCTTAATATTACATCATGATGGTTTTGCCTCGTTTGAGGATGATGTAAGAAAGGGTGGTATGAAAGACAGCTTTTCGTCGGAATTATCGGATCTATCAAAGAGTTTGTATAGATGATGAAAAATCAATTTCGATTTTATGTACAATTGATATTTTAATTGCTTTTTTGAAGTAAATAAATTTGCATTTTCACGTAGCATAAAAGGCCACGCAATTTTTAAGTTGAGTGACAAATGATTAAACTGATATCAAGGGATATAACATTTATTGTTTATTATTTAAAAACCAATTTGTATTTCTCCAGAAACTTTTTACAAGGCGACATATAACTGTCTGGGGCATTGGTATATAAAGGTTGTGTTTGTTTTACGTTTTTCATCATCTTATCGTCTCATTCATTAATGCCATTCCAGCGGAAGATTTTACCATGTCATAATATATCATTCTCCCCAGAGTTGGAAAATCTTACATTCATACTCTCAAAAGATTCCTCTATCGCACGGCTCGTCTATAATCAATCACATATTTATATAATGCATCACTAGTTTATACCCCATGGATGTTTTCTTCATGTTAAGTAAGTAAACACGACAAAAACACAAATAAAAAATACATACTTGCAAGTCTCAATTACTCATAACCAAATTATAGCTTATTGATATTGATAATAACAATAAACATTAATGTGTAATAAAAACTGAAACAGAGATAAATATTTTTGTCTACCAAATATCTAGAATAACTATGTTATGTATGCATGTAATTCATTGAAATGATAAGTTGAGCAAAGGAAAACAAAAGTCGTATCCAGAAAGTAACCGACCCTACGACTTGTTTCGTGTAACATAACTACATTCATTATAGTATATATATGCTAATATTAATATGTTATGGCTTTCTTCTGTGTACTAATCAATTACATAGTCTGCGAGGGAACACAGAATTGCATGTAGTCGTCAGTAGGTTAAATCAAATCTTTGTTGAACGCTGCGTAGGACGTCTGGAGCATAGATGAAACATCAACTTTTATGCGTTTTAATGTCTATTAGAGTCTATATTTATTGAATATCTTGGAAATCTTTCCTTCGTGGTAGAAAATATATGAAAATTGAAGTCACAGGTTTTAAACACAATTGTGTATTTCATAGATGTATAGTTAGTACTTAGCTTCCAGTCAGAAGCGTTACAAATGGAAGGATGTGGATTTAAATCCGGACCTATTTTTTTGCGTGACATCATAAATGCTTAGCAAGTAAAGTCATCGTCATTATGAGTCCATGAGTCATGACAATGACGATGCTTGCATATATTGTTTAGGTAAAAATGCTTACATCGCCCTGTCCACTATGTATTAATGAGCCTCCCGGCCCTAAAGCTTCCAGCAAGTTACAAGATGACCGATTTGCTAAATGGTACTTATGACTAAAATTATATTTTTTAAACATGAAGCAACATCAAATACACTGTATTTAATACAGCTTATTCAGGGCAAACCCAATTTAAAAAAATCCTTATGCCTTCGAAAAATTAAGCAAAAACGTTTTCCAACATGGGGACCGGGGGAATCGATGATGGGGAAACATGAGATAAATATGGAAACCATTACGAACATTAGCCATCTCGTCACTAAGGAAAATCGGTTATATTGTAACTTGCTGGAAGCTTTACGGCCGGGAGGCTCATGACCTACCTGCTGATTGAGGCTGAAATGGTGAGTTTTCTGCCAGAATCGATGAGCTTGGTATTACATACTTACAAGTATAAAAATTGATCATCATAGTAAAAAACGTAAACAAAATTAAGCCAAGTACGACGGTGAATAACCTTGATGGTCTGGTGCAATATTATGATAAAAACAATAACATTCGACATTCGAGATGATGCGCAGTTGAAGAAATCTCCAGATCTATAAGCAAAACAATCGAATTCACATTGCGCATAACTCGAAGCTCAAACCTGCACATTCTCCAACATCTCGTCAATGCAAATATTGAATATTACCACGTTGCGTTGCTGACATGATGACGATGCGCAAACACAGCTCAGGCTTCGTCCGTTTAGGGTACGATTTGCAAACTAGATTACTACTGGATGGATGCTTTAGATTTCATAGAACCCAACGTAACATTTTTGTAAACAAAAGTTGCTTGGGTGTATATACATTTAAGGAATGCAGCGAAATCTAAATTCACTTAATGTTTTGTTTCGCGTATGTTGTTGTCTGCGGCGCATAGGTATATGAACTCACGGATCCTGACCTCGGATGTTTTGATTTTGTTTCACTACTCACTACTCTGCAGATGCTACTTACTGATGATAAAATGAAATGTTGTTTTTATCGGGCTGCAGTATAAAAATACAATGTTATGATCGTTAAAAGTATATAAGTTTAGTTAGTTCATGCACAGGTTTTCGGTCTTGCTTCGCCATAAATTGAAGATGATGCAAGCATTGTTTCCTGCGGGGTTTTGTTTTTATAAAAACATGGTATTGTATCTATGAGTAGCAATTCTACAAGTGTATTAGACAGTGTGGTTTGATTTGATTTCTCATTTACGAATGCATGTATTAGATTTTTAGCGGTAGAATATATTTTACTAGTAATATTTTATACATTCAATTACTTTACACTCAGCATTACAAACAGAAATGTACAAACACTATAAAAGAATGCATTGTAGTAATATTAATGCAAGTGCAACAAGTAAACGTTCAAAAACAGGAATATAAAGAAAAGGATAAAATCGTAAAAGCGTTGGGCTCTGCTGCGCTGTTGTTTGCTGTTCTTGTTTTTCGTTGAGAATGGTCAGATTCAGAACATCAGAAACTGTCCACGTGCAAATAGGCTACTTACTGCGCAGTTTCTTCAGCTTCAAAGCGATTGATATGCTGTCTGCAAGTCTGCATACAAGGTTGGGTAAAAATTGCCTGAAATACATTTTGCATGCGTTTGCTACTTTTTCATTCATAACTCATGCAAAAATGCAGGCATCTATTTAATGGGACATTGTAAACGCGACAAATTCAAAACAATTAATTGTTGGGGTTAAGTGAGAATGATTTTAACTTTGTATGACTTTTGTGTAAAGGTAAAAAAGGTAAGAAAGAAAAAACAAAAGAATGCATTCAATATCACCCGAAACTACTCAGAATTAAAACAAATGATAGTAACTTGAATACAAATCACTTTACGATACGATGCGTATGTACTTAAATAGCTTTTGTCGCTTCAAAAGATTTCTTGTATAAATACAAACCAATTAATGACTCGGGTTGGGGGAATTCTCTGCCCCCACTGGTGACTCTCAAATGTGGAGACAAAATGACACAAAAACAATTACTACTTATTCAGAATTCACTTCATACTTCACCTGCTCATTCTTTCCTGAACATTGATTGATTGATTAATTGCGAGTCAATTTGAAGTAGCGTATTGTTGTGATTTTGAAGAGCAGCTACGTGCACAACGTCCCGTCCAGGCGGTCCAGGGAATAGCCGCAATAGAGCATTAAACGATGACGACACCATATTGCTAATTCTCGTCTATTACTGTAATTAAAACAAAATGCATATGCCGCCGGTGTAACCAACGTAACATGTTGTATATAATGAGAATGTCCAACCAACAGATAAGTGAAGGGTCAGCCGGTCAGCTAAGAAGAAACGCGTACTTTGTAATTGGACATAGTACGGATGGAGTCTTTATCCTTCCGTTATTTCTCTTGCGTTGTTTTGTAAACCGCACCGAATTTTGCATAAATATGTTATAATTGTGTAGCCTGTTTTACAAAGATTGTATCAGCCAAATGTTTGGGTGGATCACCAGGTTACATGTTTAATTTAATTGTTTTTCGCAAAGTCCCAAAGTTCTGTCTAGTCTTCGAACCTCTCTAATAAGTGCAAACCGAGCTTATACATATGAAGCGTTGTTCGCTTAATGACCGATTTTAAATAATTGCTTATTGACGTCATCTACTACAATTATTTATATAAATGACAGTAACTTTTTTGAATTTATTGCGATTCCGCACATGGCACGATGTCTATTACGAGTTTAATTTCATATTACTGCATGCTCATCAAAAGTTATTTTACTAAAATTCAAGAAAAAATTATCATCCCGTAATGGCAAAATTTTTAAGTACATGATTCTAACTTGTCTTTAGAATGTCCTGCTTATATCCCTTCCAACATTACATTTTTCTTGCTACCTATCTTACCATGAGTCAAATATGCTGACAACATAAATATCACTTACCACTACCACTCACTCATCTAAAAATCAAATAATTTTGACATGACTTTACATTTCGAGACTTGCATTATTGCAATAAATGAATTCTTTTATACTTTCTTGGAAATTAAAAACTCACGCGTTTCCAATCATGAAATGCACATATTCAAATGCTCAAAACACTGCAAAAATAAAAATATCTGAAGTACATACATGGAGAATTTGAAAGCAAAGAACCAATAAATTCAATGGCCACTGAAAATCGGATGCTTCAATAAAAAATCTTGTTTGATAATACTGTTGGATTACATGATAAAGGAATGCACGGAAATCTTATTTAGTCGTGCTGCAGATATACAAATGGGAAAATGCATACGGTTTCTTATCCTCATCTGTCTCAAATGCGTGTACTTTTCCTTGTTTCATCTTTACTTGACGATATAGGGTGACTGACTGTACTGTGGCTGCTTGGAGACTTTTTATCAGTGAATGCAGATTAATTTACTATTACTACGTAGTAAACTTGTCAGTCCATGACTCAGATTTTATTCAGATGTGTTTTTATTGAAGGAAAACAAAGAGAAATGTCGCCACTGATAATCATAATAATATTATTATGATAATATAAGATACTCTAAGTATTCATTCGAACTTAGAGAATACTGGAATTGGGATGCTCTCAAATGCATACCAGTATTCTTTGTATATATCATACTAGCTTATGTATTCATACAATTTTAGACATGAATGGGTATCATGAATCACGATGGCTTATTGTAAAACGAGAAGTAAAAACTTAACCTACATACAGTTACGTTGACTCTCGAGTCGAGAGTCTCCACTGTCTTCAATAAAATAAAAATACATCTTCAAGTATTTACTTGAGGGCAACAAGTACATATACATTCCTGAATTTTGCGTCGAATTTTTGCAGCATCTTATCAGCAAGACTCACTGGCATGACGGAAAGCCTGGAAAATGAATTGTACGCAACATGAATGATGTGCATAAATGGGATAAGGATAATAATTGTCATGCTCATAATTTGTAGTCTTTATTTGGAGTCTGTGTGCTGGTTAATACCAGTATAGTTACAATTTATTGATGAATGCGGAATACTGTACAAAAAACATAAATCTGCATGTATTTCATGGGACTTGATCTTTTATTCCGAATGAGTCAACGGAGTTTATAAATTGGAGCATTCTATTTTATTGAAGAATAATATATGCGAATAAGTAGTTATCAAAACTGTTAACATATCTTGCCAGATAAGTGGATACTTTCATTGTCTACGTTCAGGATAAAGGGTATCGTCCAAATAGTTTTGAAATTCATTTCCCTATAGGCCACTTGTCGGCATAAAATTTTCGATTGTACGCATAAATAATCTGGATTAGGACAGAATTTTAATTGAACCGATGATGAATTAACAGTTTATGCAATGAAAAATATCAGTAAAGTTTGTAAAAGAAAACAATTTATTTAAGATTTATCATTTTTACATCAATTTATCATTGGTAATTACATACTACTTAAATTTATTCATCCGACACGCATTCGGCATTGAGAATGAATACCTGACTTAAATAGTACAACATACATTTTCCTGTGTTTTAACTAAGGTTAATTAATGTATATTCTGAAGATAAACAAACTTGCTGTTTACTTATGATTAAGTTTACATCTTATTTTCTGAAAGTATTAAGTAAATTTACAAAGATAATATATTTTTGTTATCCATTCCATTCCATTGTAATCAATAATTATATATATGTACATATGTATCACATCACATTCATTCATTCTTTGGCAAATTTGTACACATCTTCTCCATTCCATTTTTATATGTATTTATATGTATTTTATAATGTGCCGTTAATGCGCTAAATTATATTGCAGCCATTCAGAGACACACGCAAACCGAAAATGTTAGATGATCTTTTAGAGGTTTCATGTCGTGTTATGTTTCATGATGATGAGATTACCCTGATTTGAGAACACAGGTAAGCATTAACGAAAGGGAATAAAGGTATGGTATAGCCTATAAATAATCTATCACTCTTACTAGATGAGAAAAGAAATTTCCCCTATCTAAAAACTGATACTTTCTGGATCTGGGAAGTATACCCTATTCTAATTCCAATTTTATTGATGGTGAGTAGAGTCAGGAGTGCGTTTAACTCATTACCTACATACCTATTTCTGTTGTCCTTAATTAGTTCAAATAAACATCACACCTGCTGTGGGTTGTCAGTCGATAAGTAAAATATTAATACATGATTAAAAAGGCTTGGTTTCAAGATGCCATATTTTGATTTGAATTTAGATATTCTATTTCAATTACAAATTTATGCTGTTCCGATTTTATCTGTGACTATTTTTTGGTTGGTGCTGCTCAAACTGATTGTGGTTCGATCAACAGTTGTGCAATTAATTGGGGGAAACTAAACCAGCCATGTCATGTCACACGTGGTTTATGTGTTGGACGTATGCAGATAAATTCCATGATTTATTCATTGGCTAACAACACATATTATGGACTTCGGTACGAGAAAAAACCATAAAGTTCGTCCTTACTAAATAATATTCAAGACGAAGCAGACGCTGTAAATAACGAATGTCTAACTAATTACATATAGTATATGATATATCAATTCATTCATTGTATCATATGCATGTGAGAAATGACATTTAGAAATGACTTACGATATTTACGACATGTTTTTCACTATATGTATTTTCCTTATACGATTACTTTGTTTTTCTATAAACTTTTAAGTGAGGGACCAACAAAAATTGTTTCTGGAGTTTACATGAAAGTCGAGGGTCCATGTTTTTTATTTTTCTGTGAACCGATACACCGAATTACTATAACTAATAACTATGCAGCGTAAACAAAAATATTTTTTTGAATTAAAATTTAGTATTATTTATGCTAAATCTAATCTAAACAACCATGGCCAATCAACATACAAGTGCGTTTGTAAAAAGATGACGAACATAGAAATGTAGAATGATCATGGTGCATTGCGTACGTTCACGTTATGTAATAAGTAGTGTCAAACGAGTAGTGACCGAATTTAAAACTTGCCTTTACATAATACAATTTAATTTAATTTCATACGTGCATTAGTTGAGGTTTACTAGATTTTAGGAAACAAACTTTGCAGGAATGGGATTACTGAGAGTTTATGAGAGCCAACAATGAAAATCTATATATGTATACGAACTGCATAATATTTGCAACCTCACTGATATCTGATAGTGAGTGATCAACATTATGATCATTGAGTCCAATTCAGTAATCCTTGCAATTTTTTAACGGTTGATTTGTTTGAGTTAACATAAATAATCACATCTGGGTATGTCTTTAATTTCTAGCAACTTTGATGCACATAGTTTAGACATCTTTGAACTGAAATTTGGATAAAACCAGGCAACCGAATGCTACATATTTCTCCGATGTGATGTATATAAAGTTGGATTATCAAAACTATTTTGCAGATTTTTCACAAAAAATACTAAACACTATTATGTTGCATAGTGATATAATTAAGCTGAAAATCTGTGGGTTTCTTCCGCTGAAGTCACACATAAAAAATATCTTGTCATTGTTTATAATTACCAAGTATAAACTCCTTTGTTTGTTGATATGTTCGCTGTCACATTCTGCAGTGATCACGAGTTAAGCAAATTTAAATTGAAGTATTAATGTTTGGTTATATACGAACTTCACTTGACATGGCAACATACGTCTTAAACGAAATTCGTATTCATCACTAAAACCATCAAATACTTGTGAAGCACTAAACTAATGTGGCGCCTATTTGTCTATAAATTTAGAAAAGCTTGTGGTAAGACTTTGATTGTACTCGGAGAAAGGTCAGGGTCAGACACATTTGCGTTTGAAAATATGGACATATCCCATTAAAGTTTTAGACGTTTTAGATAATTAAATGCCTAAGCTACATAACCATTCATGACGAAAAAAAGTTTCCATTACCTTAAATAATTGATACTGAGAGCGGCTAATGACTTGACGTATACCCAATTATGTATAACATTACCAATTATTGCCCCCGTGGCCTTCTAATTACTATAAGTGCTTCTAATAAATATATAATGACTATAGTACATCTGTAGCAGATATGCAAAATCTCAGTTTTTGGGTTCATAAAATGTCAATGTACAGAAGTAGTAATATATACCTACTATATATTTATTCAATCACGCAGCATCTACACATCCACATATGCATGACATCAGGAACCTACATGCCTACATTATGCAATATCAATTCAACTTATTCAATTGAGTATTCTCCAACAATGTAAATACGTTCACACTTCACACTTCTATACGCAATTAAGACCCGAGTCCATGATTTTCACATAAATATAGTTTTCAAAGCTTTAACCTTTAACGTTACAATATTAGTAGATTGTCATAGGTCACACAGTCTAAAGTACCTTTTAAGAACTGAGAGATACATACGCTACATTTACATGAATGCTGGATAATACTTTCTAAGTGTTGGTGTAAGTAGAACTAGAATAAAAAACGATCTAGTGACGTAGTGACACAAAAGTTCTCATTTGCCATCAATGCATAGACCATAACATTAAATCTCAAACAAACAAATGAGAAATTCCAAATTTTAAAAAGTCATGGTTCTACGGGTTCTTTTGGGAGATAGCAACGATTCACAACAGTTCGGAAAAATCTCAGAAACCAAACTTCAATTTATCACGCGTAGTTGTTGTGACTCACGTTTAATTTTTGCTAACGTAATAAAGATTTTTATGAATTCTCAAAAAGAAGTGTACGCATGCAATTAAAATGTCAAACTACATATTTGGACCAACAAAAATTATTACCTTCGATTATGCCATCTATTAACTAATATTTGTATTCTTGAAAGCAGATGAATAATGTAATTTACAGAGGCATCGATAGATTTTGAGTCTTCATTCATCCTGGCATTTATTATGTAAATTTCGTATCTGGGCATATAAAATACTAAAGACGAATGGTACGAATTCCTGAATCCCTTTCCAACGCTCTGTGCTTAGAAATGTAGTTCACCCCTGCCTTTCTATGCAAGTGTGTTGACTTATTTAGTGCTGTTGAAACTTGTATTTCTTTCCACCTTACGAGTCTCATCCATCCAAATCAATGGTTCAAAACATTAAACTCGAAGACAACAAATATTAATAAAAAGCTTAGGATTCGACCATGATTATTAGGTACACTTATCTAGCAGGTAGTATAGGTAATCGATTTTTATATCATCCATCTTCATTTTCATTCCAGTGTTTATATCATCTCAAAAATGATTAAATCCACCAACGTTTGTACCAACATTAAATTCGCTAATTGCACACTCCAGAGTCGCTAGTGAATCATCAATAGAACACCCGTCAAATACCCGCTGTGGTCATTACCAGTTATCATTATACAAAACGACTGAAAATTAAATGTAAGCAGTTCATAATATGTACACATACGTTCATAATATTGATTCTTTCTGTTGTAATTCAATAAACGTTCAAATCTCGTGCACATCCATGCACCACAACCATGCATATTACATAATATAAATAATACCGCTAGTATAGTTGATAGTAGAATGAACGCCTAAACTTTGTGTGTATGCAAATTTTTGTTTTTGAGAAACTCAAAAGAAGGAAGGAAATCAGTATTTTTATTCCAAGAACTATTCTGAGGTACCAGCAAGTGATGTATAGCGATGAATTATGCCACACTACTACACTTACTAAACGTGTTTTGAAGATCCTGTAGTCTTTCCATAATTAAATCATGCCATTTTGATGCAGAGATTGGGTTTTGTAATGATCCATTCCTGACCAATGTCCAATATGGTAACTGTTACGCTAAACACATTCAAACTGAAATTTTCCCTGAGATGTATGCTTTCTTGTAAATGCCCTTTATATGAAGTAATCATAGCTATTAATATTTGATACCTTCATAGTGGAATACACAAGTGAAATGACTAAATGTAATTCAAGTATGGTAAGGTAAGGAATAACGCGACATGCTGACCACATGTCCCAAATTAAAAGTAGTGACCAGTACCTAAACCGGTTACTTTACAAGGATTGATAATTCTAACTTGTAACAAAATTATTGTTTAAATAATACAGACGTCACGTGCTTATCAGCTAAATGACAGGGCATACCCGCCTTACAACAATCTCATTCTAATAATGATTTTTGTTGATTTCAATACTTGGAGTGTTGATTTTTAATAAAGGAGAGCATATAGTCGCAATCGAGGGATTTACAGAGATATGCGACTGTACCAACTCTTACACATATCAAAGAAATCGGTGTAAAAATTTAGAAAAACTAAAACACATTACATACTCGTTTTTGGTTCAAGTTAATACATGCCACATAGCGATGGATTTACGGAAGTTCTGACTCATCTCTTGCCAGTGAGCAAGTTCCGATCCACTTTCCCGTGGTCCAAGAATGCATGAGCCAATGATGGAGCTGGTGCCCATTAAATCATTAGACTGATCTAATACGCAAATCTATCACACAAAATGTAGAAATTTCTTTTAATTAGTTTACTACGCTTAATTAGTTTAATTAGAAATTACTCATACTAGTAGGTATGCTACTATGTGAAAAATTCATATTCCTCATTCGGCTATTTTTCTTCGTTGTATCTGGTTTACATCATCAATTTTCATCATAATCGTTTCATAACTTCCAAAAATAAACTTTAGTTCTTCTTTGCAATGTAACCATTCATCGTAACCACAATCTCGACTTCCGTACGCAAAAATCACAATTTATGATTCAGGTCAGGTCAATAAAGACTACTTTATTTTTAACTGAAAGCTCCAAGATTTCGCGGTACACAATAAAATTTCTCCATATTTAGGCTGAAAAAGGAAGTGCAAAATTTCATCTAAGGACTTTCGGCTATTTGATACAAGTCAAGTAATTTTTTTCATCTGACACATGTAGACTGCCAAAGTGACTAGAGGAACATTATCATTTTAGAAAATTATAGTGAGTGGAAGGTAGCAACTATATACTTCTTGGAAAAAGAAGAAACGCAAATGATGAATTTATATTTTTCCAGAAAATGAAGTACTTACCTCAACTGCACCAGTTGCTAAAGCCGATGGGGAAATAGAGAAGGAAACTGCCTCGTTCCACACTGGATTGTTCGTGCCTTTCCTGGCAGTTGTCTTTTTCTTCTTCAACCTTTTCCCACTTCCTATCATGTAAACTTTCACATACGGATCTAACAAAAATAAAACATTTGAAGATACAGTTTTATCTTTCAGAAAAATAATCATATTTTATCCCTACAACACTGCTTTCATTCCCATTTGTTACGGAATCATTGTGAAGGCCTAAATTGGGGCAAGTTGGCAAAAAATTAAAACTTTTAATGACTTCAGCAGCACTATACGCGACAACGTGCAACGCGTATGAATAATTCATTTTATATGCTACCCAAGTTTAAATTTCAACATTTTTAACGGTATCGGTCACGAACTTCATAATGATACGATACAACCTGTTTCAGTCAGTATACATAATCGTAAATTAGGAGCCAATCCAAGCATTTATTGGTAAAAATTAGTTTAGTGATAAAAAAAAACTTTACAAACTATTAATAAGGGAGTATCGTACCACTACCACAGGTGCACCGACATTCTTTGCTCACACCGAAGCTGTAGAACATATATATCTACCCAAACAAAATATTAATGTGTGAAACAGATAGTTTCTTATTTTTATAATAAATTTAGCATAATATTTTAATTTGGCACAAAGTTTATTTTACGTTGGTTTTAACAAGCATACTTCACTGGAATCCAGTGAATCATTAATATACGAGAAATGAGTTTGAGGAAATGTAGCTCAAATTTATTGTTAGTTCTTTTTTGCAAATTCATTGAAATTCAAATGAAATGCAGTTGCAAAATGATCAAACGAAATCAGTGCAAAAAGTATACATAAATAAATCATGATGAAATGACGATGAACAAGAAAACTGGTATTTATGAGTTTGAAATTAGATTCTTTCAGTCATTATGAATATTGCAGATTGCGTGGCATCGAAATTTGGAAAATTATACTTACCAAGTGTGTCTTTGTTTGGTGGAGAGTACAGATTCCTCGCCTTCAGGGTTACTACTGTGAGACGCTCAGCGGATGGTAAGTAGGAGAGAGACACAAGTATCTCTTGCCTTTCTCCTGACGGCTAAAATACGTAATTAAGAAGTACAAGCTCAGTAAGTATTTCTTTTCCTCGTATTATTACACATTATTAGTATAAGTTGCAAAAGCAGTATTCAGGTTCCACGAAGACATTCGTACGTGCAACTGTACAGTATACGTAGGTAGTAATAATGAGAACATAATATTATCCCTGTTTGTTCTTTGCTTTACAACTTCGAAAAATTAAAGTACGCCATTTCACCAGAAAAAGAAAAACATTTTTCACTCTAGCATATGGCTTGTTTTTGTAAATGTGGTGGACGTTCAAAGGAAAGACAAGTGATAATGAAATCTCTGAGTTTCAATGAAAACCATAAAAGCTTGCATGTCCTTCTCATATTTTTACTTTGTTGCATATGAATTAAATTATTGACGCCAATTTCATTAGCATCGAGATCAAAGCTCAGTCACTCTCTTTGTAGTTGCAACTCAAAGGACAACATTATTGCTATTTCTCTAAAGATAAGCACAAAATCTTTCATTTATCACACGTGCTTTCTCATGATTATAATTAATTTTTAAGTATTGCAGAGACTGTGTATTTATTTATGCAATTTAAATGAATGAATGACTCTTAATTTCCCATAATATAAGCTTGTACTGTGCCGGGTATTAGAAAAAAACGTGTACACACTTAACCACATTGTTTAGAAAACGTGAACACATGAAAGATTCCACAATGCTGCACGTGTTTGCACATTTAACGACATTTCTCCTTACCGTCTTGCTTTTCACAACTTCGGCCCAAACTTCCAGGTTGCTTGTTACAATGAAATCTTCCAGTCTCATTGAGACTTGCCCAACTACATCGTTTCGAGAAAAACGATCGTAGTCAAATACCTGTAAAGACAATCCACATGTTGTTTTTAAAGGTTTAGTTGCTCATTACTCGGAATAATGGTTATAATTAGAATAAGTACAAACACGGAATTTCTTGCAGAAACAATATTTCTTTGAGGGGATTACTTTCATATCATAATGTAGGAATTCCGAAAACTCGTACCTGCAGAATAAGAATCTTTTCTTTGAGATCGTCTTGAGATACGGGGAACTTGAAATGCTCATCAAAGTATGGGTTCGGTTCATTTCGGTGTATGTTTGTCTGTCTTTTTCTTGTGTCAACCTCCGGAGAAATATACAGCCTGATGTACGGGTCATTGAATCCACCTTGGCTACTTCCTGCCAGGTCATGAGCTGGATTTTTTTTCCAATCCGTAAAATGCGCAGATGGAATGGACGTGTTGTTGAGCGTTATAAAATAAAACAAAAATTTCAAGAACATCGTATTCATTAGATTTTATGTTTACGTAAAACAAAACTCTTGAGAAAATGGGAGCAGCTTTAGTAATGAGATTTTCGTCTTAAGATAGAATGTCAACATAGCTTAAATTATATTCCTTGAAATATATAACGTTTTTGCAACATCGTTAATTCTATTCCTTGTTTTCCTTAATATACAAGTTTTAGCTCTTGAAATTGTATGAGAATTTTTACTCGCATTAATTAAGATAGCGAGTAGATGGGAATGGGACTTGACATGAATTGTTGTAGCAAAAAATAGACAGTGCATGAAGCTTGCTGCATACGCATTCAAAAATGGCAACAATTTTGACATTAATTATGTTTCCCTCAGAACCGTAAGAATTTTAAATAAATAGTACATCTGAGTTTGGAAAAACTGTTTCTAATAACGTTTCAGTACTAAGAGTTTTAATCGTGTATGCTTGTCATGTCATGAGTGACCATTACCAAGTCAAAAATGTTCGGGTTAGTTGAGTGAATATCAAGTTTCTATAATATTTTAATGGACGAAAACATTAATGTCTTCAATGCTTATAATTTCATTGCGACGAAAATGAAAGTAACTTTGTGTGTACGTTGATCTCCATCTAGTACAAGCGATCAGTACGTTCATTTCCTAAATTATCTCCGTCTAAAATTGATGTCGTGAACCCATGCAGTTAGTTTTTAGTTTGCCACACCACACAATCAATAGTAATAATTGCAACTATCTGCATGAAAATCCCTACACAATTGTAGATAAAGAAAAAGAGACATCATTTCATAGATTTGTGCTTTCAAATTTGTCAGAGGTAGTAAACTTTTTTTGTACATAATTAAGAAAAGAATATTTTAAAAAATTCCCTTCGTATTTTTTACTGAACGTGTTACTTTATACAAACGTAATATTATTTTTAGCCTATTGCTATTAATATTAGCTGGTACATACAAAAATAGTGCAATTATGAACTTTTCAGCGTCAACCTTCTCTTCTTTCCATCGGTAATTGCCAAGTTTGATATTTACAAAATGAACACACGCGCTTGATTTTTCCATCAACTGTCAGCCAGGATGCTTGCTACCTGTCTCAATATTTATGCTCGATACAAAGTAACATTTAAAAAACCTAAAAATGTCATACATCATAGTGTATGCCCACGCTCCCCGACAACCAGCAACTGAAGCAACAAGGCGTACAGAAAAACCGTTGCAATGCAGGTAAGAAAACTTGCAACAGAGTAGCTCGCTAACTAGATCAACAAAAAAGTGAAACTTTCACCACAGTGGGCTTCCATATTGTGTTGAGCAACTCCAGGTTTCTTTTCACAATTTCTCTGAAAAGCTCGCCTCAAATGGTATTGAAAGAGACATGGAGTACAAAGTTTTGTTATATTCGATACTCAATACAAACATCATTTCACAACCGCAACCAAAACCCACTAACTTTAAGTACGTAATAATGTAATATTGTATGTATAATAAGTTTTATACGTTGAGCTACCCTTCCTTCTTATTACGCAGAAAATTTCCCGCGTATCGGAAAAGATCACATGCAAGACTTTCGTAAGCTATCCCAACTACACGTTTCACAACTTAAATTTCCCATTATGGTAGTGAAATTGCTGGGCATATCGGTACATTACTTGAACTATTAATTTCCTTATTATTACTACTGTGGTAATATGGCATTCATATGTGCACATTGGAAATTAATGTTCAAGGATTTTTGGCATCAGTATCAGTGCTTGTACAATTATTGAACGCACACGACAATAACACGAGTGGACTCTGACGTGACACGTGAATCATATTTTAACAAAGCTGACTTCCCAAGTTTTTTGCCATTATTTAAAAAAATGTTTGAAACAGAAAAAGGTTGTGGTCGGTTGCAAACAAAAAAGTACAATCTTTCACTCACGTTGCCTTTTATTCCAAAACCCTCGAAGACATTTTTTAATGTTCAAAGTTTAATGTTGAAAAACGTTGTTTTAATTCCGGTTGCAAAACTCTTCGTCATACGTATCGTATAATGTAGCCCTACAGGTACATTGGTACATATAGATAGTCATTCTGAACCTTAAAGTAAAAAATGTATGCAATTGTTGCTAATCGTTCCTTAAATGAACCCGTTTATCTATCTGTATAGGTGGTACCTGTTTCTATTTTTCTTATTGCAAAACATTTTACTAAATCTCTGTCGGAGTAAGGATGAAATTGGAATCTGATTCATTAGCGTAAAACCTATTTGTGACAACTGTACCTACACTAAGTGCGGCTTTACACTGTTTGTCGTTTTGCTTACCTTCAATCACGTGTACATGCAGATCAGATTTGTCAAGATCGTATCTGAGGCGAAAATGTATTCGGCCAAGTGGAGGGTTTCTGTCGTGAGGGCTTGATCCAGGTTGCTTGTCTTTGGGTAAAAACAGTGTCATATCTTTTCGCTGATATAAATCCAGCTGCAGAGTCCCCAGTAGTGGTGAAAGTGGAGCTGGAGAATTATTGGAACTGTCCGATGGTGTAGGAGACTTTGGAGGGATCAGTAATGGTGACAGGCATCTTGAAGCCCGTCTAGAAAATTGAAAAGATGCACAATGTCACCTCATAACATGTACGTCTACATAGAACATAATCTGTCAATTGCATGTTTAAAAATGTCTAATGCCACTTTGAAAAAAGTTGAGTTATACTCATAAAAGTGACTAGCTATATGTTCATTCGTCTTAATCTAGAGTCTATAGAAAATGACGTCATTGGATATTTGCTAACTGCTGCTGTCTATAAAATAAGAGCGCAGCGCTCATTGGCTCATATAAAGTTTCGGAATCTAAAACTGTTGCAAAAATGACTCAAGTGAAGTTAATGAAGAAACGTTTAACAATAGACAATCTAGAATCTGACAGAATCATAATCATGAGTACACACAAAAGTGTAAGTAAAACAATTGATGTGGATGAATTCACTTGTCATGTTGACGCACGTGCCTGGTGAATATGATTTTTTTAAATTGAATTAGTTTGCGGATATACAGCCAAAATCATATACATTTATTTTTCCTGGCAAAATCGTTGTATATTTTAAGTATTTGTTGTTTGGTCTCCTATGTTTCATGGCTTCTAAGCTATAAGTTAGGCCCTAGGCATTTTCATTTCACATTGGTCATCATGAGAGGCTGCTAATACAATCATCTCATATTTCCCCGTATAATATTGCATAAAAAGTAGATAATATTCACGGATCTATTTTTATATTTGATGTTTGGTGCTCACATTTTCGCTTCTGAAATGTGAATATTATCTTTCAAGGATGGGTTTAGATAAAAAAAATAACAGACGTGGAATGAAATGAGATTGAAGTTTACATGAGATGAGCCTTTCGTTTTCTTTGAATCAGCTCAATGTGCTCACCAAGTTGAGTTGATTGGCTACCTACCTTTTCTAAATTTATCGAGTTGGATTTACATACGTATGCATTTTTATATTTTCGTTCTCGTTTACATCAACACACAATTACATATATGCCGGAATAGATGAATAATGAAGAAATAAACTTACCTGCTCTGTACTAATGGTTTTTCAGTCAGTGAAGTCAGTGATGATTGAGAATGAGAAGGTGTTTTCGACTCGGCAAGTGGTGAAATGCGCACGTCCGATGTTGAAGATGTTGGGGAGCCAGCTTTTTCATAAGAAGTTGCACGCATCTAAAAATATTATAAAAGGATCAAATTGAAAGCTGTCACCAATGAGAATATGAGTAAACAAAGTATAACGTCATGCATGAATATGTATGAAGAAACACTTTCTCTTCATTCTCTCCCTCCCTAGCCTCATAATATGTAATCACACAACACTATGTATCTTGTGAATTAGGCCAATTGGGAAAGGCATAATGATGAAAACATTTTACATTTTTGTATGCATTTCTAACGGCAAAGATAAGGATTTATGGAGAAGATCTTCAAATTATGTTAAATTTTATACTATACACTGCTTTCACCAATGCGTCAGAGCACACTACCCGAGTTTTGCTACAGAAAAAAAGCAGTCATTCAGTAAGTGTTTGTGTAAGGCAGCATGAAAAGGCATATTGAGTACAAAGATTGTTTTCGAAGCAAAGCTTTTTACATTTTTCTAGACGCTTTTTTTGCAAACGTATAAACTTCAAGACAGCTTAAGCAGACATATAAATTTCTAATAGACATGCATGGAGAAAGGTACTTGCGTCATATATACAGCTAAAGATGGATAAACTGTTATAAGGACTTTATTTTGCTTGTGTTTAAATGTAACATTAGGCTTGAAAACGTCATCCCATTCTAATTTTCCATTCATACATGAATTAATATTTAATTTTTACCTTATCAGTTATAATTCAAATATGATTTTAATCTTGAAATATGATATTTGAAAATGGAATGGATTCCGTTTTTAAAAACTACCTAAAAATGTATGTGAGGCAAAAGCCAAAACCAGCAGGTGAAAGAAATCTTTCAAAATACATTATACATTTACTTCAAAGTAAATTGTTTGTGAAAAGAACTTCAAAGTACAAAGAAATGTCTCTTAAACCACATTGATAAATTCTGAAGGTAAAATCTTCACTTTGAGGGTCTAAAGGAATCAGGAATTAGTATAAAAATGAAATATAAAATGAACAATAAATGTTTTTTTTTCAAAAGCCACCATGCAGTCAATATTTTGAAGCTATTATGGCCCTGAAAAGTTTTTAAAACCTTTTACCGTTTCTATATGTGTGTTATATGAAACAATGTGGTTAAATTAGGTCTTCACTTCCGTATGTTTTCTTTAACTTATTGACTTTACTTGTTTGCCTATGGCATTATCAAATACATTTCTTAAAAATTTCCCTATGCATATTTCTGGAAGAATCATATAAACGTAAAGTAAAACAGCACTTTTACCTACCCTACTCTATGCTTACTTGTTCTTTCTTACTATATAAAATTAATGTTTTGGTATCAAGGAGAGTCCTTATGAATTCAGATTGAGAAAGCAAAATGCTACACATTATGTAGGCACATCAAAAAAGTGTAAGCCCATTTGTTTGCGTTCCGATTGATTGTTGAGCTCAGTGACAGATTTAATAATACACATTTCATCACTTTTCTATCATCATTGTCAGCAATAGTAATCCATAAAACGAGAAGTCAATACATTTCTTTTCAAAAACCCAGTCTACATAAACATTTAACCACATATAAAGTTCCTGTAAACTTCCAACTGAATGTAATTTCATGAATTTCGTTTTCATATTAAAATATCTATGATCTATACTACAAAGTTGAAAGTATGAAAGGCAGTCTTTTCATGACCCAGTTATGTGGAGATAAATTGATTTAAAATCTCATCACGTTTTCCTTTAACAACTTAATTGTTTGAGAATTCAAAGAGAGTTTTATGTTAAAGAACGCTATGTTGATGTTTATGTTAAAGGAAAAAATCCATGCTAACATGTAAAAGAAGTATTATTTTCGAACTAAAAATAAAAACCCACTTTTACGCGATCGCTTGTTTCTCCTTCATTTTCAAGTGGTGGTATTTGTAGGTGCTTTGTATTCGCCTTCCATATTAATTAAGAATCCTTTTTGTGGTTCGAGAGGAAGTATAAAGAGGCGATATGGGGAACTGTAATTACATTATTTAAACGCAATTATCTTGCTTTACCTTCAGCATTTTACACATAACGTAGACAAAACTATTGTACGTAAGTAGGTTAGTGTCTACGACTAGAGATGTGCTGAACTATGAACTGGAATATTATACACTGACACTCCCACAAACCAATATGGAAGATTTGGTACACCAAAGCATCCGTAGGAGTCATTCAATTGCGTGACTATCAAACCTCCAAATGCAAACTATAGATGTGGATTCTGCGAAATCAGCATGCATTATGAGTGGGAAATCATTAACTACTGTTATACTAATATAAAAAGCTGCCTAATGAAATTATCAAATCCAGATGACCCAGCATAATGGACAAAACGTCTTTGTTTCTAGCAACTTTAGTACCTCAGGATAAGCTTTCACAGATAAAAGATAATCATATTAGTGTTAGTTTTACTACTTAATATGCAGTAGATGTACGTTACTGGCAACATACATCACGCTGAAATTGACCCAAAACGCATGGTCAGTTACTTTTTTACAAATGGAAATTCTACATTTTTACTTTTTAAATCAACTGAAACAACGAAAACAAAATCAGCGGGAGCATGTTTTAAGTTATATAAACCCATAAATATGAGAATATATCAAGACATACATTGTCAAACTCGCAGCACGACATATTCACAATAGCCTGGTAAAGGAGTCATGCTGTCAAGCACGCGTGGATATAAGCATGCATTAAACGAAAGTGAAAATCAATATTGCTTTTAATTCAAACTGAAGGGTCTGCGTATTTATTTGTTGTAAAAGATCGGTGTGAAAGCAACAATCTTTTTCTTTCCAGATGGACATCAAGCCAAGTTCTTGTGCAGTGGACAATTCAATACGATTGAATATAAGCTACCACGCAAACTGGCTGAGAAACTGAAACTACGACAAAGACATAATATCATATGCTGAACAACGTGATGTATGTATGGTAGTAGTAGTGTCAATGATATATCCCATAAAGCACGCTTTCTCTAGACTATAAACACTCACTCAGACTCTCTTTTCAAGTTGTTATGTCACAGACAAGAGGCTATGACTGCCTAGGGATAGTGCTTGTAATAAGAGCATGAGTAAGTGTGGGTTACTTGGCCCTGCAAAATTAGCTGTTTCATTGTAGGAAACCACGCATAATGTATCATGTTTCCAGTCCTGTCCGCCCTGCAATGATTCTATTTCGCATTTGTGCTATCACCAACCCTCTACAAGAGTTAAACAAATAATATCATCAGTGGATAATTTGTAGCGTTCGTACACGACAGCCCATCCTTTTAGACTTTATATACTAATATTTCATTCATAGTGCTCATTTTACTTCATCATTTATTTAACCGAACAAACAACTCGTCGTAATGTCAAAAGAAGCTCTGTGTAACTACTTTCCATTTACACACGAAATCTCTCACTCTCGACTTCACCGGAACCACTGTAGCTTGCATCATTTCTTAATGCGAATAAACTTTGCAATGACTAAGCACAGCTTCCTTAATGGCTTGTTTTGCCCAACAATAATACAAGAAGAAGCCTATGATTGCACAAATAATGGAGACACTATGTGTCATGATTCAGAAAAAAACTTTTCAAGGTACACTTCACGTAAATTCACACATATCTTCGCATAAACCAAACTGAAGTGGATACACATACATAATTTGCTCGATGGAAATACATGCATGGACATATTTATGTTTAGGAAAGGGTTAATTTGGTTCAATTCAATTTGTATAAAGGAAAATATGGTACATATTTTGTTTATCCGCTAGCCAAGTAAACACTACATGAAACCTTTTACATAAACACGTGATGAAACAAACATTTATTTTTAAAAAAGCATAGGAATGTAATTGTAAAACCCTTCTGGTAAGTACGGTATTATCCCTTTTTAACGATTTCCCACTTCATCTGGTTGTTATTGAGTCGTTGGGTTATCTTCATAGATTTCTTCATAGTTGATAGGGATATAAATGGAATAAGGAAAAACCTTGCGAATCGTGATGAAAAGGTAGGTGAATTGTGATTTGCAAGTGTTGGTACAATTTGTTGCAACACTGCGTTTTATCTAAACATTTATGTGTATCCCTCTCAGTGGAGTGAAAAATTTAAATAAAATGAGCATGAATGTTTAGTTTCGAGAAGTTGATAATTGGAATGAAACAAACCGTCACTCCGAGTTAATGTGATAGTAAAACAAATGTTGACATGAAAGTGGGAATTGAAGTGAGAAAAGAAAAGACGAACTCAACTAGATGGCTTTGTAAACATAAAAAGGGTAAATTTTGTCAGTTTTAGGGACTTTTAAGTACTATTTCAGGTATTGCATAATGACGCATAATGTCTATTAGAACACATCCACTTTGATAGCATTTTAAACAATGTGATTCGAATACTTTGTAGCATACATGGTACATAAATAGATTCACGTTAAATTATTATGAATATGCATTAATAAGCATTTTAGATTGCCACAACAAGTTGTTTTAGATTGCTGCTGTGCATTTATTATGACTGACAAAATAATTAAAGTTAGCAGTTGAAGTTTATTGGGAATGATAAACGAAAGTGAAGTTTTCTCTTACTTGATTCTTATTTTATTTTGCATTATCGATAAAGCCTTGACTTACATGCAGTGGAGACGGAGATCGGGAACCTAGGTATACTGGAGGAGGTGAATCCGGCGGGGAAACTCCAGAACTTAGCCCTTCTGGAGTGAAAGTACGTATAGCCGGAGATGATCCACGATGACCCTGAAAACCCAACCATATATATGAAAGGGTTGAAACAAGTATTGTACACTCTTCAGTTAAACTAAAATGTAGAGTATCCTAAATCCTGAAGTGAATAGGAAGTGAGTGATTGGGTAGGGGAAATGGGAAAGTGTGGAAATGAAGTGAAAATAAAAACAGATTATGAGATTGATGTCTGATGCTGAGTGTACATTCAAGGTTTCCATAAAAAAGTTCTTTCCACAAACAAACGTGTAAAGTTAAGTAACAGATTCATGGAAATACGTACAAGTCCACGAATTCATTTAGTCCATTACAATTACAAGACTATGCAAATTATTACATCCATGCCAAATACTACGCCCTTATACATAAAAAAACTGGTTGATAATTCATTTATTAAAGCTTTGCAAGCGTATATCCTATAATAATCCCATTCCCATCAACTACAAAAACAAAAATGAATGATAAATCATTGGAACGTTTCTTACAATGAATTCCTGAACCATGTTCTAATGATACTGTAAGCATCTTGTTGAAAAAGAATATGACAGCCAATCACATTTGATACATGATGCTGTGAAGTGGAATCATGCGGACACTTGATTTCATTCAAAACAAAATGGCGAGAAACGAAAAATCTGAAAAAATATTAAATAAAAATATACTAACCTTTCTGACAAAATGCTCAATATTATTTTGCCCTTGAGAAGAAATCGACGGGGTTCGATTCAATCTGGTCCCAGGTATAGGTGGACCAGTAGGAAGCGAGCGAGACTGATGGGTCAGCATTTCCGAATAAGATGGATCAGAATCCTTCCTAAGTGGTGGCAAAGGTGGCGGAATTCCACTAACACCAAGAGGAGTGGTACGATTCGCAATCGCAACAATATTTGTCCCAAATAGAGGCCCACTGCCAATACCACTGCCACTAATGGATGTTATTGTGCTGGAAAGCGGAACAACGCAACCTGAAGGAGAACGGTGTTGCTGATGGTAAGAATTTACCAGTTCCTGAACGGCAGCGGATGAGGGTTTGTGAACAGAAACTTTGGTCGTTGTAATAAAAGCAGGAGGAGATGCAACAGTTGAGAGCTCACCCGAAGAGATCTCACGAACTTCTGGCAAGCTAGCAAAGGATGATTCCAGAGGTTGCACTATCCGTTGCTCTTGGTCCACATTGAACTCCTATAATAGAGAAAAAATGGCAGATTTTTACATGCTCCTCTAAGCTTGATAATGTACAACCTGTGTGAGCGATCTTGATGGGAATAGTACATAGTTCGTTTAGTCCCTGTGCTAACAATTACGCATGCTTTCCAACGTGATTTAGATCTTTTTCACTTTCTTTCTAAGACCCTTGTACACAGAAGTGATAGGCTGTTTTTTAGGAATGAAGAAAAGATGAAATGTAGAAACGCAAGTACTTTCTTTGGCATGTGTTGCGTTATCTACATAGTACCATATTATAGTACATTTCATATGGGTATGAAGTCACAGTCATGGTGTAATAAATAGGAATCGAGTAGATAGACTACCAGCAAACCACATGAGAAGAGGATAATTTTGCACAAAGGAAGTCCGTTAAGCATTAATATCGCACAACTCCCAGCATGTCCTACTATGCAGATTTGCCGCATGATGTAAATGCTTAAAAAAACTATTTATGTACTGGGTGAGACTACCATTTTCCCTTAAAATTTTGTTTCAACATGAAGAATGCTGAGGAACCCTTTGAAACCAATAATATGTATCCAGCTATGCATTTAGATAGACGACATGGCAGAATGAAATCTTTACAATATTGTAATTCAAGGAGACCCCACGCACCATATCAATCGCACTTAAAGGCTAACATTGACAATTCACCCCTATGTAGCTGTCTCATGTGCCCCATTTTTCACTTTTGTTCCACATTACATAAATTCGATAAAAGGATCTCGGAAGCGAAGAGGTAAAGAAGGAATCCCTAGACTCTAGCTTCAATTATTATGTATTGGTGTCGTGGGCAGAACAATGACCAGTTCATTGAACGAAAAGCACATCAGAATAACTAATGGCTAATACATGAATGCGTTATTATATTCCAGTAAACAAATTCTTCTTGCCTAAAACACGTTCTATATATACACTTCGTAAAAACTACTTAATTCGGAGACGTAACTGGTTTAACCGACATTTACGAACATACTGATCATAACATAATAGCTTCCTTTAAAAGTACAGGTTTCTACAAGAGTTGTGGTAGAAAACTGGAAGTTTATTAGCTGCTCGCTGCTCCCTGCTTCAGATTCGTACATCCACGTCTTTACGTAGCAGCAGGCTAAACGCCTGGTATTATGCATGTTTTCATGTTATCATGCACACACAGATAGCCAAGCTTAACTGAAAAAGTACTCAAAATTATTTTCTTTGTTGTATAGAAAGTTCATAAATATACCTAATACCTACGCACGTAACCGCAATCTACCTATAAAAACCATGCATCTATTTACTACTATTTATTAATATATTGTCGTTAGCTGCTACAGCGGACATAATATGAACTTATATGTTCTTTTTATTCTATTTGTATGATTACGAATGCAATTTTTATGATCGTGAGTGACTCGACAGCACCAATTGATACGATTTAATGCACCTAAAAAAATATTGAATGGAGAGCGCTTCACAGACTTCATTTTGATATAAAGGAAAGTGAAAACATCATTTCATTCCATAGAAAAACGAGAAAGCTACTTTTCCTGCCATATCTATTATGTTCATTCGGCGCAGTCCAATCATTTCTACAAAAGACATTTTATGATGTAACCGGAAATGGAAATTCATCCCGAATTTAGAACATTGCATACTAAACGAGGAAAGGGTTACACCTACTCAAGATTTATCCAGAATGAACTGGTTTTCGATATGAATCTTATTCTTGATTTAAAAAATACATAACATGGAGTCAAAATAATTTGATGCAATAGTATACTGATTGATCGCAAATTTGGTAAATGAGTTATATGTCTCTATAAAAATCCCCCAGTACCATTCACAATTGAGAGAAATAAGCAACGGGAAACATTATCTGATTTTATTTCGCAGAAGATTTCAAATACATACATACACTGGGTTGCGAATGCATCACAGTTATGATATTATGAATGACACCATGTTACATTCTCAACTTCAGAATCTCAAGCAGCAGTATAGATGTTACTTTTATAGAATTCATCTTATATGTACTTAAACATTTTATGCACAGAAGATGAGATCTAAAGAGCAAGAAAACGGAAAACCAATTCTTTCGGTTTCCACTTTATACTTTTTATACTTTATGCGAACTTGGGATAGGATAGGAACACATAAGATGACAGTGTCTATTACATCTCATGATATATGCATAAAAACAAAACTTTATTTGCAATTCACAAACTTTGGTTTTTTTTTGCAAATGTATTTCCAATCACACTATCTAATTCTTGCCCATAATATGAAAAAACTCATGGTGAAATAGGGTGTGGGTAATAATAAAAAATGATGTTATTGTGTTTATCTTTGCTTCAGTAATAAGCGAAGAAAGGGACTTTATACACTTCTGCCACCTGTGTACTTGGAACTCCTTTCTACTTTCAAGTAAGAAAACTTACTTTCTCCGTCTTCTCACAGATGGCTTTCACCTTTCTCCCGCATGTTCCAGATTCTGAACGTTGGATTGCGTCACTCTAGATATGTATACTAAATCATGTATTTAGGTACACTACTCATATTTTGTTCCGTAAAGTCGTTGGTGCTCTATTTTACCCCGTTGATATGTTTATCTTAAATATTATGATTTCATACAATATTGTGCCAATTGTGCTATATTATGAGATGAGGATATAATACTTTAGCTTAATACTTTGTAAAATATTTCTCATTGAGCATAATTGTGACATGATTGAAGACAAAAGAATAAATTATTCATCCATAACTTTTAATGCAACACACCTTTGAGACTGAGAATCTGATATGCCTAAGAATTAATATGTTTACATCACACTACGTCAAATAAACTTTAATCTTAAATTATAGTTACCTGCTGTGGGTATGTGTACATAGGAGGACATGATTTGGTACTTGATCGGCTTCCCCGGCTATCCCATCGTTTGATACGTCCTCCTGCTTTAGGTGAGGACACAGACGCCCTGGATCCACTCGCACCGCTCTCTTTGGAAATAATTGAAGATCTTGCTGTGGAACTACCAGCTAGTTGAGAGGAAGTCTGATAGAAGTAGCGACCAGATCCTTCAGACTGCACTGAAGCTCGTTTGCCCCGGGTGAGACACGATGTGGAAGTGTAAGAGGAACGGTGAGGTGCATCAAACCGTTCCAAATCTCCCCAGTCCTTGTTTCGTCTCCGAACGACATAATAATGATAAAGTAAGATGGTCATGGCCACCACTAAAGCCAAGCCTGTTGGATTACACAATCATGACAAATTAGTAAAAATGTCGCAGTCAATTTATTGTCGTTTATCCCCACGTATGAGCTGTACATTTCAACATCAAAATGGTGAGAGATTCGATTTTAACGTAATACCAGCGCATTGTTTTAGTCGCATTACACCATACATTCTGTTAATTTATTGCCAAATCTGTTTTTTCATACCTGTACCCACCGCAGCGCCCAAAACGGCTGAAGTCACCATAATTCGATTTTTCAAACGTTGTAGAGTTCAATCTGTAATACATTAAAAAATGAATGTTAAAGAAGGCGAAGCAATAAATTGAGGCAGTTTAAACTTCATGTAAAAACCCATGAATCATGACCAAAATAAATTGCCCACACAAATTATTATTAAATGACGAATTATGCTAGAAAGAAGAAATGAGGACAAGTTAAGGTACTGACAACGATCAGATCAAGCATCATTTTCATTTTGAAATCACACATACGTGAGGTATACAAATCAACTCATCGCACTCACGCCTCGTAGTCTGTGTATCGTGCTGCCAGAGATGGACAGAAAAGGGTGCCTTAATAGTCTATGCAGGTTCTATACATTCACTATCGAATCAGTCAAAATGTCTTTAAAAAGTGGTCCGTAAACAAAAGCGAAGCTTCGAGCTTCGCCTATACTGCATGAGAATTATACCAACTTTCAGTTTTCGATTTCGTAATCATCTAAGATTACTTTTTTAACACAAAAAATAGCATTTTACATTCTCTTTTTTGAAGGGATAGGATTTGGAATTTGGAACACATCGCCCATCATCTTTAGAAAAAGATGCGATGAGGTCAACACAACAAAGGCACATCGAAGCCTGAAGCAGCAATTGTGTCATGCGGGATGCATATTAAAAAGGCACGGTAAATTGTTTAAAAACTAATATAAATCTAATCATTGAACTAAAGTGTACCCTTTTCGCATAATATTAGCCATTTCATTTTTTCTTATGATGATGAAGTTATGAAGATTGGATTGCTGAAGTCAGGCAAGAGAAATAAACAAAAAAAATACAAAAAATACTGTGATATGGTAATATTAGGGTGCAAAAATCCCCGGAAATTTCGATGCAAAATAAATTAATCAAAATCTAAAATAAGAAGTAAAGGAAATACAGAATTTACTGCACAAACAAATACTTGAATAATTAAGACATGCATATATTACAAACACACCAACCCAACACAATATATAGTGTTGAACTTATAAATGATTCCTATAGGTTATTAGGCAGGGGGAACGGGGAAGTTCATTATAGAATATTTAGGCTTTAGTTTTAGTCTAGCTTAACCAACAGAGGCACGTTACATAGCATGTGTGATTGTGTGATGTGTGCATATATTTTCATACCCTGTTGTTCATTCATGTTCATCAGACTGTACTGATTTGATTTCGCAATTCAAGTGTAATAGCTATAATTGTCAGTACCTTGTAAATTACATAGTAGTAGTACATGCTCGTCACTACCACCTACTCAAATTTTGGCGCATCCATATGAACATGAATGAATATTTGTCTTTTAATTCTTTAATCATTATGCCTTGGAATAATGATTTTGCTCTGTTAGTCTGCACTCCGCACTGCAAATTATATCATCCTTTTCCATTGCATTACAATTAAATTAATTGAATTGCTATACGTAGAATCTTCAGATCACAGTCTTTGCGGCCATATATCGTGGTTCAATAAAATAACAAACTCTTTCAAATTTTATTGATTATATGTTGCATTTAATAATGCTACTTGTCTCACTGTATGAAATATCAACTTTTTGTTGATCACCTTTCAATTAAAGTTAAAATGTATGGTTGTATACCGTTACTTAACGGGCATTCAATTACTGAAACTAAAGTCATGTACTTATTTTAATCATAGGTATTTGGTTTTGAGTTTTGTTAAAAATTCACGTTTTCTGTGTATTCACTATTGTTGGCCAACTGGAGGACATCAATGTATTTTTGTACAGCTATGGGATGTAACGCGAAACTTTTAGGCAACCTAAACTGTATCCACTGTAGAATGTCCTATGCAAATTTTATTGCTGATGAGTACTTTATAATTAATCTTTTGTGATTCGTTTAGCATAAACAATGGGCATGGGCTAGCATGAGCAGTTTTCAAAATGAGCGTTTAATTGACATCATATATTCTCAAAAACATTATTTTTTATTTTGCTTACTGCTTACTAGTTTACTTTAATTGGTCGGGCGGTGAACGACACTTGGTACGTGAGATGACTATTTATATTAATAAACATATATAACCTAAATACATAATCCTAACGACAATCACGGGCTTGCAACTGGTATCTGTGAAAGTAAAAGGTAGCTGCAAACAAAGCTATTCAACGTGCATTCAAATGAAATCTGTAAGTACGCCAATTTGATCGATATCATTCAAGTCGTAATATTATCTATACATCCGTTAATTAATTTCTGAGTAAGCGGTTCATAACCGAAATTGTAATGCTAGAGCAAAAGGATAACGTTTTAATCCATGTGTTTATGCCTGGTTGAAACAGGATATATGTAATTATTATGTAAACCTTAATTATTTCAATTCAGTGTCTCTGTTTTAATGGCAATTCTAAAATTGTGATTACATATGTAACTTTTGGCTGTAAATATCGTAAACAATTTATCGGGATCATAAAACGTTTGTTGGTTGATGATCCTGATCATCATCACTATCACCTTATGATCACTAATTATGGAGGAGATTTTTTAAACCTGTATTATGCATAATATATGCACATTATTTAAATATCAATCATCTATAAATTATAGACCATTACAGACTATTATAGAGTGCAAACGCATTCCATTGAAAACAAATGATTTTTTTACTGCAGACAATACTAATATTTAGCTTTACTTTAAAATTGGCAACAACACTAAAGCTTGGCCAGCAATATTGTTAGCAAAAACCCCAACATAATTACTTTAGACACCAACTAATTATTATGCTATTAATCCTATCGTCCCTTATACATTGGTCACCCTTTGTTTTGCTTTTCATATGCATCTTGAGCTATCTCAAACTATACTATAATAAACAGATAATAATAACGAGGCATTCACTGTTTTTTCATAACTTGCTACAAGCTAAAATTGGTATCTATAATACAAAGGGGATTCTAAAAGAGTGTTTTTTTCTAATTGCAATGTCAAGTGTAGTGTAGCATTTTATCATCAACAATCAATCCTTTGTAGCACCATCAAACTAAACTACAAATTACTCAAGAAGCTCAAGTTCAAGTCTACTGCATTTTCAACAGCTTCAGTGCAACGGCCGTTGACTATTAATATTCACGAGCATTCGTAATAAATCACTTCATCTTTGACCATCTCTGCAAGGGTGCTAGACTATAGTTGAGCATTGAGCAGCATGCTGCGAGTCTACTGTGGACTGAATAGACTGAATATAAACAATGGAGAATTACTATATTATTCTGTGATGCCTACTTCGCTGATGAGTGTATGTAATGAGGACAGACGCATGAAAATGCGTAGAATAATAGTACTCGTACGCATAGTTTGAAGAACGGCTCGAAGTAATAATTCACTTTTTTGTCTTTTTTATGCATTCGGCATGCATGAATTGAATATGTATAAGCATTCCATTTTAACTCTGTAGAAAGACATCAGCCTGACTCTGACTAGTCCCATTCCCCATGAATGAATGGCAGAAGAAGATTGCACAACCAACAAAGCTTACTCACCTGAGGTTAACAATTTCTTGAATGTGGTTATAGTATGGACTATGGACGCCTGAAAAAAACTATTACATCATGATTGAGCTACTGGGATTGAGTTCATCATTTTTATCATTGTCATTTTAACTATATTTTTATCATTAGAACAATTAGCCACTTGCCCAGTTAGTGGAAGCACCTGGACTGGCTGACCTACTCTCATTTAAGCCGACAATGACTCATCGTAAAATGTTACTATTATATAATGTACGCTTACACATTTATAAATTGTGGTCCAAATTATATTGTGTTCAAATCGGTAAATCTGTGTTAATTGTATCAGTCATCAATTTAAAATAACAAGTATGCCATTTAAAATTCATGCTGGTGATCATTCAGACTTTACATAATAATGTATTTAAGATGACTTGACTGATAAGCTTCAAGAAGGATAAAGCGACAAACATTTTATAACCTCTTTTCTAATCCTTCAAATCAAATACAAGATTATTATCTTTCTAATAAAGGCAGGCATTGGTTAATGGTTAATTACACGTGTTAACACTACCGTTTAAACTCGGTTGTAAGTTTACTTAAATGGGTGACCTTTATGTGCAAAACCCATTTTTGACGATGTGCCTGATACAAATGAGCAATGTTGCTTGTCATTTATCAAAAATCAAAAACTTTTGGCCTTATTCCTTCTTCCCGGAGCATCAAATATTCACATTTGAGAAGTGGAGGAGCGATGGAGAAAAAGATATTAATATCCAGTACCGAGACAATAAAAACGAACAAAATGACAAGATTCCTGTCCTCGCGTATGTGTAGACAAAATGAAGGGCAAGTTCAAGATGTTCATTTACGAGTAATCATGGGAGCTAATTGACACATCAATGATTGCTTGTCAATTAGTTTTTGCACGTAGCTCATCACAGTAAATGTAATTTCTAGTGTCCTAGTCCTAGCCTGTTATCGTTAACAGAGTGTAAGCCTTTCTAGTGTAATGACACCAAAAACCATAAAATCGCATCGCCGAATTAGCTGAACCATTTAATCGTAATGATTGTGTGACATGGTAAGATAGTATTTCCTCACCATCTAAACAGGCAGAAGTTGATCAACGTATAAATCATAAACAATTTGGTGTGCCAAATCAGCACAGAGGTAATAAGACAACATTATTATGCATCTGTCAGTTCACGACATACGTACGTCATTTTTTCATTATTTTGATTAAACCATTGGGAAACAGAAAATCCACATCTTTTATTCCTAGTAGTGGGAGCAAACTTTTGTGGAATCTTTACCATGCATGAATAAAAAGATTTATTTACAGAATGCTAAAATCTTAGCATGCTATACAATGCAACAATGCTGCCACTAAAAACAATGAATTGTAAAAAGATAACGCGTAGGGCAGGATCTTCAGATGACGATTGTTGGCAGCCACTGTGGCGTAGCGTTATAGTAATAATGGTAATGACTAATAGCGTAAGTCTGTGGTCAATTTTTTGCTGTATTCTGTTCGTCGACGAAACGAAGGGATGCTTTATTTACGTGTTTGACTGTGACTTATGTGATCGTCAATATTTTTTTAGGCACTTGTGTCTACTACGCTTCTGCAAGGAGGGCTGCGTCTCTGCCATGATAGAAATGATCTTCATGATGATGATGATTATAAAGATGATTACATAACACTTGAAAACGCTATCACGTCCACATACATACCTATGGTACAAATAATATGCATCGCCAAATAACGAAAATATGTTATGAGCTCACTGCTAGGGACGAATGCACAGGTAGAAGCAACAAAACAATGAAGCGATATGTTCTCCTATTCAGTTTAGGACGTTGGTCTGGTCTTCCAAGGTTACTTCAATCGAAGGGTCTGTGCCTTCTCTTCCAAATAATAACAATAATCTCTGGCCATATAACTATAACTGCTGCTCCTGCGTGAACAAAGATTAAGATCGCCATAAAAAGCTGCAGTAAAAGCAATTAATCGTTTTATGGTACGCATGTGTGTTATCATGTTGACCCCTTTTCTTTACGCATGGCTTCCCATGCTACTTTTTGGATATCTGGATGATTGAATCATTGTTAGCTTATGTGAGAGGGCTAATTACAATAAAATGTAAATGCGACTGCTAGTCAGTTTTGTTAGTCAGCACAAAGTTAACGTAGGACCAGTGTTTGAATGTCAACCGCAAGGGTAAGGTGATTGTGCACCGTCAAATGTCAAATTGTGAACACGCAATTCAGGAAAATTTCGCAACGTTCCAGGGAAATATTTTCTGAAAGTTTACCAATCATTGTTCCTTAGTGCTTCATTACAAGCATTGCATACGCAGTGGACAGTGTGAATTTTTATGGAATTTGAATTTAGTGATTTGAAGTTTTAGAAGTAGAAAACTAGTCACAATGCCTAGTGTGGAAGTGGAAGCGGTGGAAAATGATGTTCCTCGATACCTGAGGAATGTCGGTGAATCACCGACTCCTGACGAGTTTACTGTGTCAGGTATATACTCGACATTATCATTTGTGCATCATAGAAATATCAATTAAAACTTTTGTGCAAACTGTTTTTCAAAAGCTGTTATTAAACGAAAGAAGTTGCATATAAAACAACAAAACAAGTTATGACTCAAAGAAAGAGAGACCATAAAGAGTGACATTGACATTGACCATTGTGTAACTTTTAGCAGTGTAAATATGTGCATGTGAACAATTCGTTTCAGCCTTATTTGCATCTTTCATTTCCATTGAAATTTACAGTGTTTTCTACACTCACAAATAAAGATTATTATAATGTGCAACGAAAGATGCACAAACGTTCTCATACACTGATTCTATCTTTTCTATCTTATCGATTCTGTGATTTACACAACTGAATCAAAAATACGAACAACGTAAAATTTTCACGAATTCCGCTGAATCCGTGTTTTTCGCAGTTTCTTCCTATAAGATTATCTTGTCAATTCGTTACGAATTGTACGAAACAACTGAAATCTAATAGACTCGACAAGATTTGCAACTCAATGCTAATCCCACCCGTATCATTGATTACACATGACAATCAAACCTTACTCAGTGACCTTAGCCGTGAACAAAAATACTTAGCTTTCTGAACAATGACATGTTCACGGTGTTAGAAGATGCGTAAAGGATTTTTTATTATGCACAAGTTTTATTCATGAAAACAATGAACAGGAAAAAACAAGAAATCTTGGTTGCATGCGGTGATAAATTTCTGATGAATGCTTTGTTAAAGTGAACATAAATCCGACAAAAGCACTGTCTCATGCATGATTTATTGCATATAGTGTCATTAACACTGTTGACCTTTTACACTATTATCAGTCTTCCATGGACATTTGACATAAACAAGACTGTTCATAACTTTTACCGAAGACTTCTTGCCTTCTCACTTTTTAACCGTATTATTATGCAGCATATCATGAATATTTACTGGAAATTTTAGGTGACATTCCGAACTGGCTTCAGGGCTCAATGTATGCCTCTGCACCTGGACTCTTTGACCTAGACAAGGGGTCCGTGCTAAATTGGATGGACGGGTACTCGGTCATATCAAAGTTTGAAATTAATGGAAAGAATGTGCGTCATATTTCCCGATACCTGCAATCGGATTCCTACAAAAAAGCAATTAAAGCCCAAAGACCAATTGCTTGTGAATTCGGCACTCCTCCGGCAACTGATTCAAAGAAAGGATTTTTCGCGAAAATTCTTCCAACATTTGTAAGACTAAAAGCTGTGCAATCTTTACAGTTCATACAACCTACGAATGGACAAAGAATTTTACTACAGCTTCTTTTCATTCAAATTTTAGGGCCCATTTGATCCAACGGACAATTGTATAGGCCATGTCTTCAAAATCGGACGGGAAATATACATTGCCGGAGACACGTGCTACTTTCATGAATTGAATTCAGAGACATTAGAAACAGTGAAAACCTATCATGCAACAAAAGCCTTCAACTGTAATTCCTTTTGTCCCCTTCCATTAAGAGATGACAACGGTGACATGTACATTATGACTGGATCCATGCATCCCACATTTCGGTACACGATTCAAAAGATGGAATATCAGAATGGCACGAAAAGTTTGGATCACAGATTCAACAACCTCGCTTCTATACCGTCACGGTGGATGTTTGGTGGTTCCCCTTGTCGCTCGTTTGGAATGACTAAAAACTACATTGTATTTGTTGAAATGCCAGTCGTTCTCAATGTTATGAAACTTGCAGCTACATATATTAAAAACTATTGCACCAAAGACTGGCTAGATTGGAGACCTCATGATGGCACTAAATTCTATCTCGTCAACAAGAACACGGGGAAAGTACTGAAGACTGAAATATTTGCTGAAACAACTTTTGCATTAAGCTCTGTTGTGAATGCTTACGAGGATGCAGACAACGTAAGTTCATTATGGTGCTTTATTGTTTACTAAAGAGTTTAGAGGAAGCAAAATCCTTTCTCCTGAAGAATACTTTCACTGATCACAAGTGAAGGATTTATTGTGATATAAAAATGAGCAAAGTAGATTGTTTTCTTCTAATCATCATCGACTTGCTCATGAACACTTACATTCTCAAAAGCAAAGTATACATGTTTGTTTATCATGTTACAGATAATCGTGGATGTAATCAGTTTCCCAAACGTTGATACGAATACAGCTCTTAATCTCAGCATAATGCGTTCAAAAGATATTGGAAAAGGAATTGAAACGGGAACATTGGTACGTTTTGCTATTCCATTAGTACCCGAAGTGAAAGAAGATGCATCAGACAATGGCAACAGCAACGGTGAATCAGTATTAGAATTGAGCAAAAACTTGCCTTCCGACTACACTTCAGTTCGCGCAACGAAGAAAGGCAGTAAGATGCTTCTTACTCCTGAAGTATTAACAACGAAAGGACCAGGCTTTGATTTTTGCGTAATTAATCCGAAATATCAAGGAAAGAAATACAAATACACCTACGGAATCTCCAGTTATATTAGCCCGTACTCTCCATATGCACACAAAATGATCAAGGTCAACGTAGACACAAAGGAAACATGGGAATGGAATTGTCATGTTGATCAAGTTGCCCATGAACCCGTGTTTGTGCCGAACCCGGCTGGTGAATCAGAAGACGATGGCTTGCTACTCACTGTCATTAAAATGAAATACCACGAGGAAAACTTTTTGGTAGTGATTGATGCTAAATCGATGAAAGAAGTTGGGAGAGCCAGATTTACCAGTAAAGTTGGACCTTGGCTCCATGCCTCATTCATTCAATAATAATACAGTTTCTTTTATGACAGGTATTTAAGTATCATGAAGTAACATGTTTTAGATTAATAATTGTTAAATTTTCATCCAGAGTTTAATTGTATTCGAACAAATTTGTCAGCTCAATCGAAATTTGTTATTTTTTCGGGTAAAGTTTTGTAAATATATGTCTACTACGATAAGTGTGGCAATTGTCATTTTTAATAACATTTTTACGGTTTGCTTCCTTTTACGTACTTTAATATTATTTTTACATCTGTTCAGTCAACTATTATGGATTTATGAGAAATAAGTGTCCATCCGTATTCAGAAAGGGATTACTTGATTTGCGTGTAAATAAGTTGGTGAGGAAAAGATTTACGAATGAATGAATGTAATGTATTTATTTTATGTACGAATGTTGAATTAAAAATGTCCGCATGTGTGATTATATGTGCATGTACAACTTATGTTTGATATATCCACCGATGGTTACTGAGAAATTATAAATTAATTAAATATTTTCTCATAAATTTGTCTGGTTTCCTGGCTTGATTCGCGTAGTATTTTATATTTATATTTCCGAGAACATAAACCAAAAAGAGTAACAAAAGGACTGTTGCGCTCTTTGAAGGATTTCACATACAACTGGCAGAGTAATTATATCCCCTTGAAAAGATCAAATAACCTGTCACTATTGAACTTTGCGGTAGCGAGATTGCCAGTCAGCATATATACTTCATGTTAAATTTAGCTAACTAACCACTATTGCTAAATTTCGTAACTCACTTTTCTGCACAATTTCATGACTGCGCGACTAGATACATTATAAAGTTATTAGGAATGATATTATTGTCTGCTATATCTGGAAAAATATTTAGTAGGAGCTCGTGTAAAGCCAAAAGGTTAACTGGAATTTCACTCATTATTGTTCGTTATAAATAAAATTCAGATGCCTTTTAACTTTTATGATGCATTGGGGCTTCAACAAGAGCCTGACACAATACTTAATTGAATCATTTATGAATAGAATAGCTCGTTTCGAATTTACAGCCAAACACGAATTTACTACAAGCAAAACAGCCAAACATAAATTACACTTACCCAATTGCAAATTACTGCTTACAACCAAGCTGCATGACAGTTTTTGTAGAATTTATAAATTGAAGTACCAACGACCAGAAGAAAAGCCGTTGGTTTTTGGTTTCGATACCACAACATTTATTGTCCCACAAACCACTTCATGTTCCCCAATTCAATCGAATCTAATATATCGTGCGGAAATACGGAATTATGAAATGTCCCTCTAATGTGCTCTGCGGAGATACACACTGTTCTTCCGCATTCGTACTATACGTAGCCTGTCTTTCCTACATAAACACTCATTATTTCAAGCAGCCAATTTGCGTACATATTTTCTTCTCAGAATGCTCTCCATTCTGTAAGATATAATATTGCCTCTAAACATTTGGTAGTTAACTATAATAAAAATTTATTACAATTTGTAGTTAATGCTTTGCTTTCCCTTTAATTCATTCAGTCTATTTTGTGGCAGACAAAGCAAATTATATGATTATGGCTTAAATTATTTGTATGGGTGCTACTAATAATTTACCCTTTTGTATTTTTGTGGAATGTCTAAGTTTCATTGTTAGTAAATACAGGCCTACAAAAAGCGCTCCATGTTGAATGTATATTTGTTCTGTAATTTCACCGCTACGTAGTTAGTTGTTCCTTTGATTGAATTATACGGGCAATTTACAATTTGACAGGATGGAGTATAGTAGTAATCTGGCTTTCGATTGATATTTTTTTTTCGTTTTCCATCCAGCATTTTTGCCATAATATAAATATAAATTGGTAGTTACACACGCAGAGTAGCGTGATATGCTATCACTCTATAAGTCTTTATGAATACGAGCACCTTGGTCATAATAATGAACGTCCATCAATAATTCTTTTATAAGGAGGCAGTCATTCAAGAACATAGGTAGGTTTACATTTGTCCTAGCACATTGTTTTGTTTTCCAATGTTACGTATCATCATAGTGGCTTTCTCTTTCATCCCTGTTCTCAGGTTTCCCGTTAAAAGTTACTACTTTTGGACTACGGAATGCTGTAGATATATAACCCTCCCATCTCCCACTCATTTACGTACAGTCTCATGGGATTTTCTAGAAATGTAAAATACCTAATTAAGCAGCTCAGGTTTTGCTTGAGGATGGATAAACATACAAGAAGGTATTTAAGGATTGAATGGAATTAGTAAATATACATAGACATTATTATGAATACTGCACTATGCAAAATTGTTACCTTATATATAAATATAACGATGGCATTCAACCGATTGAGTTCTTTTACTCCACATAAGATGTGTAGCCAGGTGAGATAGCATACCACACAGGACTAATCGTAGAATATGGGGCTAGTTGCCATACTACAAGTATAACAAATCATCCGCTCTTGTTTCAAGAGTCATCTCATTCTTACACACATGTCTTTCCCTACAGGATGGTAAAAAGTCACTAATGAAAAGAAAGCAACTTTGAGTATGGCACATCGTTGGATAAAGCTGTATTATTTTTGTCCCCAGATGAGTGATTTTAAGTGTCTTATCTATCCTTTACCGCTAGTCAAGCAAAGATACTTTTTGTACATGAAAATTGAGTAGTCCTACGCTTCTAGCGAAAAACGCGTACTTCAAGATATGGGTTTCAGAGAATTTGTACATACTTGCTTCTGCAGTAGTAGTACTACTGAAACTTTACTATCTGAAGTACTGTTGTATCATCCTTTTACAATCCTAATTAAATTAAAAGGATTTCTTTGTTTCAAATTGAAGCTTCCCATGAGCTTGGAATATCCTACGTGCGTTTTTGTTTCCGAAAGAGAAAAAAAAACAGAAATTGGGATGCGCAAAACCATAAATTTATAAGAATGAAAGTAAAAGTCTTGTCAAATGCCATGCTTCAGTTTTCCTTCATAATAATTCGCTCAAAAAGTACATGGTAAACTATTTATAACTACCTCGCACTTCACAGGAAATGTAAAACGTCATGTCAGTGGGTGGGATGTTTTTAAATGGTAAAAACATAGCATATTCACTAGTCGAAAACCCGTCTCCATCGACAGGTCTAGTAGAGCATTTTAAATAGCGTGTCAAAAAGTTAAAAATATTCGAACCCTCTTAGTTTCTCCATGTGGTTTCTCACTCACTTTAATCACAAGAGACTTCAATTTTCTAATTAGTTCATTTGCTTTCATCACAAGACACACGAATTTTCTTCATTCAATCTCGATTTCTTTAATGAACACTTCATCATAATCGGACTCTATTTGCCTACAGTACTTTATTTTGTCTATTTACGCTTTTACTTACACCTGAAGGTTCTTTATTAAGGGCAGCCAGTTATATTCAAAAGGCACATGTAAAAGAATTTAATAACAGGATAACATCATTCGATCAAGCGTGTGCCAGTGCTGGGCTCCCTCTCTTATCATCATTCTCTTATCATCATGAATTCTTTACAGGGGGTGCCTTACTCTCTAGGGGATGATAGAAGTAAGGTTGCCTATAAAAATCCTAATCGTATTTTTACCTCTGTTCTACCTACTTTTTGACATTCATTGTTTCTGACATGAGATCACAAAATATGTATATTAGAATAAATGTATAGGAAATTTACGTATTCACATATGAGATTTTGTAACTCAAATATATCAACAAAAATATATTACATTGCTATTATAACCTTCCATGGGAAATGTTTTCGATTTTAAAAATACTGGTGGAACACTTCAATGCATGAAAAATGAATATGTAATCATGCAGACCCTTATGAAGTAGCGACTACCTTATTGCCAGTAAAATGTTTTACGAGTGAACCACAGTAAAAGTTATCAGAGTTTAGCGTTCATACTGCGGCATAGTACTCGTAGTATATTTTGCAGTTGTATGATTAAAATCATTAATGAAAATATCACAATGAATTTTTATGACCAAAACTTTTGAATTTATGTTTGAATTTGATGGGCCAAAATCCTTTGTTAAATCTCCTTTAAAATTTTTAGTTTTATATAAATCACTGGTAGAGTCATTCAAAGCATTAATACGCTTCTCAGATATTTTCAGGAATTCCCATATGCTCTGTACGTATAATATGAAAATTAAAGCACGATAACAAGTCCTGTGGTTTCCTTGTAAGTCAAAATCATGTACTTTCACTTTTCCTTTTACAAGAAAATAAAGCTTTCTGAAGTGACATTTCCTTTAAACAGTTATTCCTTCTCATGCCTACATAATATTGGCCCAGCATAGAAGGAGTCCTTTGCAGTATGTCCTCTGTCATAAACAGCTCCAAAGATGAGGTCATCCATTTTCCATGCTGTTCCATAAAATTTCTAGATACAAAGTTATAGTCGCTGGTATCGCAGTATTCCGTCAGCTTTTATGTGGGTGTATAATGCGGTCCAATCTATGTGTACGTAGAACACTTTCTCCATCGCAAATCCCTTTCTTATCCTAGGTTTTTTTTTCTGGAGCAATCTCAACTACAACTCTCATCTTCACTTCACTTCTAGCAGAGTGCAAAGTGGCGAGCAGAAAATTGATCAGGTTAGAAAGCAGGTGAAGGCAAATACTTTATCTGTTTGTAGGTGATAGTGCTATTTCTACAGATAAGAAAGTAAAAAATATTATGTGTGTAAGACAAGAGGAGCTTCTGTATGGAATTTATCAAAAAATATATTATGTAAGTTGAACTTAAACCGGATTTTGTTCAGTCTTCACATACACGTAGCTCACAGCTTATTACATCTTTTGACAAACAACATATCTCACTCTCCCCACTTATTATGCAGTGGCTACATAGCAAGCTACTACTATCATCATTATCATCAAAGGTCTTATTAATATTCTTATCATCATGTTGCCACCAGCTGTTTCAGGAATCTCGGAGTAAAGGGTTATACTTTTTAGAGTGCATTGTTAAAAGAAAGGGTTTCTCGGCAAGGTTCCAATTTTCTCTACTTTGAACACATACGATAGATATTTGGATGCTCTAGAAATATGGGAAGTAGATTCCCAATATCTGTTCCTACACGATCATAAAATATCATCCAACCAGCCTTCAAAACTTGGCATGTACTGAAGTGTAGGGGCAATAAGCATCACATCACACTCTAGTTTTTCATATTGAATGAAACATTGTTTCTAAAACAGAAGTTACAAAATCTCTTCAAGATATCGACAAGAGAAAAAATATTTACCCGCTTGAGCCATAACTTCATGAAAATTTTATGGAAATATTCTGATTTCTCACTTGCAAGGACATTTGACGTTTTTGTAATGCGAAATAGTCATCTGCACTTGTACCTTTAACTCGTTAGCTTTTACAGTGCTCACATCAACATGCCAAGCAGAATTTGTTAGAAGAGTGGTGAGACAACCATTACGATATATACATAACTTTAAGTTAAACGAATGTTGTATAATATTTTCCAAGATCTTCGTAGATTTTCCATTCAATTTTATATGAAATTATACAAACTTGATATACAGGATGAAAAGTGAAAATTGACTATACACTTATCCAGGCATGTGTATTGTCTCAGGAACACAGGCCTTACAACGTTTTGTGGTTTTGTAAATGGGCAGCAACAACAACTCAAGTCAAACATTGCGGAGGAGTTGTCGTTGTCACATTTCATGCTTCAAGAGAATCAAAAACGGTTAGATGGAAAAGAGTTCTAGATCCTTAGAGGCTCGGTGGCCATAGGGTGAAAATAGAACTTTAAATTGGTGTTACTACCACAGGATATACTACATAGTACATAGTAGCTATATGCATTCAGAAAGATAAGAAAGCATAGCGATAACGGATAAAACTACTTTGTACGTGATTGTGCAAGAAAAGTTCTTCAAACAAAGCCCAAGAGCACTTTAGTTTCGTGTGTTATTATATATGTACCTATTATCAGAAATAATGTTGACAAGAGATACACTCGACGATGAAGTTCTCTATCACAGTATGTTTAACTGTTTTGAAAGCAAACGTCACAAGAAAGAACAGGAAACAGCTTTCTTGAGTGGTAGTGTCAATGAACAAATATGATCTAGCAAAGATTATACGGTAAGTTGTAAAAAGCACTTACCTATTCGGTAATCATGCTTTCATTGATAGCCGGTAGCCATTTCACTACCTTAACGAAGCATGTTGAAACCAAATCAAATAGTTCATTACTTCTACTTACTTAATTTTTTTTGAGCATGAAAGGTAGTCTTTTACAATTTCACATAAGCAGTACTACAAATAGAGAAATGTTAAAATGATTAATCTCATTAAAATAGTGACAAAGCTTTATACGTGACGTGACGTATGAAGAATACATACATGGCCTAAATCATGTAAGATGAATAGTAATTTCAAACTCATGAATGACTGAGGGATGACTATTGGAAAACTGGATATACTGAATCAAACAATTCAATTAATGATGACTGCTGATTTTGATGACAAGACTCAACTTTGAACCAACTCTAATTTGTGTTTTTCTATTCTTCTTTCTACAACACGAAATGGAATCCTCGGGCCTATATAAGTGGATCCCTTGCACACGATGCGGATTCAGAGGACTTTTCATCAAACCCAGTGGATTCGTTGACAGCAAGCCAGTTTATGTTATACTTCAACGAACCTGTATTAATTGTAAAAATACTGATTTCGCTAAGAATCCTGATAACGAAAATTTAAATATACTTCCATTTTTCCAAGAGGATGATTTCCTTAATGAGCCAAGTGAAGACATCGATCAACCAAACAGTCAACACAACGGACGTTTAGAAGATCATCATGTGGTTAAATATCAACAGTGCCTTCCAAAGGGTCAGAAGATTATACATGTAAATCTCAATGGTCTCAACAATAAATATGAGGAACTTAGGTACTTCCTTTCTAATGAAAATCATGTAATGTTATGTGCAGTAACTGAGTCAAAGTTAAAATCTAGAAATTGTGAAAATATGTATAATATACCTAATTATAATATGGTGAGAAAAGATAGAGTAGGCAAAGAAGGGGGTGGAACAGTGGTATACATTAATGAATCGTTCGATTATCAACTTAACGAGTATTCTTTTTCGGTTCCTGATTTTATTGAGTGTACAATTATAAAAGTTATTGGTAAATGTCAAAAACCCCTTCAAATTGCAGTGGTTTACATTCCACCTGACAGGATAAATGACGAAGCATTTACATTCCTAGAAAATTTGTTTCAATATCTGCGACAAGATAAGTATGAATTCGTTATAACAGGTGACTTCAATATAGACTTGTTAAAAAAGACTTCTGAGTCTATAAAATTGCAAAGTATAGCAAAAGAGTTCAATACTTATCAAATGATAAAATTTCCAACTAGAATAGCAATGCGATTTGTTAATAATGTATACATAACTACAAAAACACTATTAGACCATGTTTTTGTTTCAGACAAATTAAAATTTCCTCACAGTGGGTCACTTCAATTTTCAAGCTCAGATCATAACATGATCTATACATGCTTGAAAGTGGGATCTGTAAAGGTAGAACCAAAGATAATTCAATACAGAAGCTATAAAAACTTTGTAGAGAAAAAATTTGAGGCAGACTTAAAAACTATTGATTGGTCATTTATGCAGTGCTCAAAATCTCCAGAGTATAATGCTGATATTTTTGAAAATATCGTCATTGGTATTTTAGACAAACACAGTACAGTAAGACGTAGGGCGGTGAAAGGGCTGAGTACACCGTGGTTTACTGCAAACTTAGCTAAAATTTGCAATGATAGAGACAAATGTCGTAAACTCTCAATAATGAATACTGAATATATACCTACATATAAAAAGTTAAAAAACGAAGCCAACAACGCCATCAGATCTGCTAAATGTGATTATTTTAACAAGAAATTAGCTAATATAAAAACATCGGCAGATGCGTGGAATGCTATGAACGAACTAGTTCAGTATAGAAATAAAGGCAATCCCAAAATTACAAAATTAGTAACTGGTAATAATACTATTTTAGAATCAGAAGAAGAAATATGTAATGCACTGGCCAATGAGTTCATTGTTGAAAGTGCAGTGAGCAATACTGACTCGTGCTTATTATCGTTAGATAAATATTCTCATGATTATGGTGAAGCAAATAATATTCAGTCTGAACTACCAGACGTCACAAATGTAGAGGTAACAGAAGCAATAGCTTATGTAGATAAGTCCAAAGAAAGTCTGAGTAATATACCAAAACGTATATACAAACAATTTGCAACCATTCTTGCAATTCCGCTGTGTATTATATTTACGAATATTTTCACTTCAGGGAAAGTTCCAAAAAGTTTCAAACTGGCAAATGCCATTGCATTGTATAAAAATAAGGGCTCAAGATTTAAATCAAACAACTATCGTGCAATATTTAACTTCTCATTTATAGTAAAACTATTTGAGAGAATATTGTATTGTAAAATATTACGCTCCACTGTTGAATGTCTAGATGTAAATCAGCATGGTTTTCGCCCAAACCGCTCATGTGAGACTGCCATAGCAGTAGTCACTCAGCATTTATATGACGCTCTAGATGATAAGTCAGGGAAAGCAGTAGCAGTGTTCGTAGACTTTTCGAAGGCTTTTGACAGCATTTCACATGTTAAGCTCATAAGTAAACTTATGACAAAGTTTTCATTTAAAATACCACCTTACATAATAAGGGTTCTTATTAATTATTTCAAAAATCGAAGATTCTGTATTAAAAATGGT